>APFE030320794.1:0-15765 GCA_000404065.3 Pinus taeda
GGAAGGAAGAGGAATAAAAGAAAAGAGAGGAGGAAGAACAATTGAGATAATGACTAGAAGAAACCGACAAGAAAGCTTAACAAGAGTCTGAACATCAACAACAGTTCAATGAGCAGATTGAACTACCTCCGCTAGATGTTCCCCATCCACTTCCATCACCAAAGGGCATCTTCCTCTCAAAGAGCTAGGCATTCCTCACGAGGCTAAGGATGAAGTCTTAAATCTAACCAAGCTTACATTTGATAAGGTTAATTATGAGACAATGCAAGAGAGCAAGTAGTATTATTATAGGAATCCTGTTGAGCTTCTATCCATGACCACAGAGAAGGAAATTATCCTAGATACTACGGTAAACTCTAAGATGATTTCCTCAGTCAAGACCACTTTTGTGACTGTGACTAAGGTAAATGTTGGATGAATGAGAAAGAAAATTATAGAATTAGAAAAAAAGCTCTATGTATCTAAGGAAATAACCACCAAAGTAGAAGAAGATAAAAGGAAGATGGAAGAAGAGAACACAACACTTTACTTAACTCACTCTAGCATGAGGTAAATATAGGCCATCATCAAGGAAGAGGTTGAAACTATGAGACGAGCCATAGCGATGGTTTATGAAGAGATGTCAAAACGACATCATACTTTGCCCCCCATCCTAACCATACATACTAACAGAAAAGAAAAATCATCGATGCTAAAAGATGTTGTTACAACTCTGGAAAGATTCCATGAATACAGAAACAAGTATGCATACATATACTTGTGTTTCGAGGGAATGGTTGAACATATGTTGCAAAAAACACAAATTTATGGAAATTTCATTAAAAATTGGCAACATATATGTGAGTAGATCAAATAGTGATGGGAAGATCAGAGTGTAACCAGAAATGACTAGCTAAAGATTGTTAATGCCAAAGAGAGAGGATGGGCATAGGGGGAGAATAGGAAAATAACAATTGGTGTTAAATATGCTCTATCCTATGCCAGGGTTTGTGTGTACGGATGAACAAAGTCTGTGTCATGTGATTATGATATGTGATGTAAGATGTGGTTGACATAGAGTACGGTAAAAATAGAGTGATGGGCATTGGAACGAGTTGAGTAAGCCTATAAATATCACCATTGTATATTTCATGTTACTAAAATTTTGTTGCATATAGGTCGATTGAAGGAATTAGTGGAATCATTTAATTATGATTACAAGATACAACACGCGTATAAAGGATTTATGATGTTGAAATTTGCATATTGTGGTGCGCTCATGTTGAGGCCAAGTATTGCTATTGCCACTAAAATTCATGTAAGGCAATTTATGAGTGAGATTATTGAGATACCATGTCATATACACTTTGTAGGTTTGACAAAGTAATAACTTATATGTTGTTGGTATTTATGTTGAGTTAAAATTTATGGTGATGTACGTGTGAGTTACAGTGTGTTGTCACTAGTTGGTATATGATTGAGAAGCCCTTGTAAAAGCACGTCCTTTTTTACAGACATGTATAGGAGTGATGTTTGAAAGTGTTAATAATAATGATAAAATAGCAACCCAACAATATATTTGAGTCACTTATGCACATAAGATATGTTTGTTGATGCTAGAGGTCATCATGCATAGGTCTAAGTAGAGAAACATTGTTATAATTATAAGCCTAGCTAAGACTGAAATCAGTTTATGAGTCCAAGAAGAGTAGCATAATCATAAACACAAACCTAGCTAAGACATAGACAAGTAGTCATGAATGTGCTCTTGGCTCATTGGTACACATGTAGTTGATATCTTCACCAAAGCTCTCCCAAGAGATAAATTTGAGTACTTAAGGCAGAGGTTGGGAGTAGTCCCTTTTACCTCCCTCCATTAACTCTTATCCAAGGGGAAGCAATTAGTTCCACATCATTCCAACATTCAGCATATCCAAAAGAAGCTTTCACGTGCATCGTTGTAAGGCAAGGGGCGATCAGTTTTAGGAAAATCTCTTTTCTCATTAATGTCAAAGGAGGAGAGAAAGTACAAAACATTACATTAGTTATAAGAAGGGAGAATGGTTAAACATTGAGCATGATCTATGTCTTGATTTCTAATTTTTTCCATTTTAACTAATTTTTTAACACATAAATATACACTATTATTTCTTCTATTTAATAGTTTTACTAATCTTAACCTATTTATATATATATATATATTATGAACATAACTTAAATATTTCATTTGTGACCTTTATCCTCTATTATATATTGTTAGACTTCCCTGAATGCGTATAAAGTTAGTTTCTAAGTGGATTAATTTCCTTTTTCAACTAGTAACTATTGTGAAAATAATATAATCAGGAATCTCCTTTAAAGATGCTTTAAAAGGAAAAAAAAAGCTTAAACATAAGAAAGCAATAATTGAAATCAAAAATTTCAAGATAAATATTTTTTACATTAAAAATTTGATGAAAATATATAAATGGAATTATATTAATGGCTTTAAGAACTATATACTCTATTTTTGTTGTGCTCTAATTATAAAGAAAAATATACAAGCGATAATAAAATGTATGTTGTAGCAACTATATGAGACTTTAAAACTATACTAATAAATAAATAATATTTTAAATATAATTTAGTATGCGATATCATATTCAAGTTAAAACTACGTAAAAATACCAAAAATCTTTTGAAGCAAAATCCAAAACAAAATATATCATGCCTCCCATCCTTTTGACCGAGCCTGCAGCGCGGGAATTCTGTTCCTCACTAACAGAATATATATATTCAAACAAAACGTTTGCGTACTAAAACCTAGATATGTACCTGACCCCGACTCGCCACCTTGCTCCTGCCGCTTTATCTCCGACTTGGGTAACTAGTGCAATGGAAAGCATGGAACATATTTCTTGAAGTACAAGTTAGGGTTACTGCGAAGGTCTGAGGGTTGAGTCTCTCAGATATGGACGCCCACGATTGGGCCGACGTAGGGCTCCAACTTTCGTGCATGCGAGGAGTGCCTACCGCCGTCAATTCAGCGGAGTGGCCACCACCTTCGATTCGGTGGATGTAGCGCGATCGAGTAACATGCTTTTACTGCCTAACGGCAGTGGTTTTCAACTCTCGCGAAGGGTAGTTCATATTTCAAATAAATTATCGTTAAATTTACGAGTGGAAATGACACGTAAGAAGCTTTTACGAGGTGGTTTACAAATCATTCAAAGAAATAATTCATAAAATTATTACAGGAAATGATTTAAATAGAGTTATGTTTGATTGCTTTTTTTTTTTCTATATTGTTGTGTTCTAAATATTGTAAGTAGATATTCATATATTGAAATTATGTAACAATACAAATAAAAATTAAATATAACTAAAAAATATAAAATAAATTATAATATAATTATTGATTAAAACATTCTGGTTAGGTTAACTTATTTAAGAATTAAAAAAATACAGTAAAAAATAAAATTAATATTTGTGGAGAAGTGTTCTACACCTAGTATGGGTATGTGGTAGATTTCAGGGAAAAACGTAAACATATAAATCTAAATCTACATGTAAACATAATATTTAACATTTAACATGTTTAATACTTTATTTAAAAATCAATCTAATTATTATGATGTATAAACATGATATAAATTTAAAATATAAAGAGGTCCACAAATGCTAATTTTTTTTATGGTAAATAAACAAAAATATAAATAAATGAGAGGTATGGTAAATAAATAAACCTTTTTTTATATCTACTCAAGAAGTCTAGTAAATAAATAAAACTTTCATTTATATTTACTCCATAAACTCAGAAAAGAGCTTTTATTTAGGTGAAGCCTATGGGCCGAATAGCATGGGACAAATAATCTTTAATACCATGGGCCAAATACCATATTTATAAAAGAGGTATTGTAAATAAATAAATATAAAAGAAGTTTAAAGAGGTATGATAAATAAATAAAAATATATCAAATAAGATTAGAAATCAACATCTAATTATATACCAAGTCTATGGGCCAAATACCATGGAAAATAAAAGAGATATGATAAATAAATAAAAATATAAATAAATGAGAGGTATGGTAAATAAATAAAACCACTTTTTATATTTATTCCATAAACCTCTATACTTACTAACACTCATAATATAGGTTTTATTTAGGTGAAGCCTATGAGCCAAATTATTATTAGTACCATGCAAAAAAGCATTATTAATCATAATATTAATATTAAATTATTATTATTATTATTATTATTATTATTAATCTAATATTATTAATCTAATGTTCATATTAATGTTTATAATATTAATATTGTTAAATTTAATAACTTTGGATTAATAAATTATTAAATTTGGTATATTATAATGTATATATTAATATATCATGATATATGTTAACTCTAGAAATATATGGGAGGGAAGAACAAAGACATGGAGTGATGGAGGCGGAGATATAGGAGGAGTGAAAAGGAAGAGATGGAGATGATGAATGAAGAGAGAGAGGGAGAGATGAGTGAGAGAGGGAGAGATGAGTGAGAAGACTATTTATAATTCACTATATTCTTATAATCATTCTATCATTCAACATTATTACATTGTCAGTTTACATTCAAAAATTTTATTTCATCATTTTTCATCATTAAACTTATTAACGATATTTATCATCTCAACAAATTGAGGTAACTAAGAAAATTTAAAATTAAAATGACTAGATTAATCTGAGACAAATCTAGCATATTTAAAATTATTATATTAATATTAAATGAATTTAGATATTATTGATAAAATTAATCATCTCTTCGTTATAATTTTTTTGGCCAACAGACTGAAACCAACCTAGAACCATCTTAACTCCGTACTTCAAGCTCTGAGAGGGATCAAATATCTCTACGTGAAAACCTTTTCCTGAGATTTACACTCAAAAAAGAGGTTTGCACCTCGAGAGATTTGATCCCTCTTGGCGCTTGATACATCTGGAGCTAAGATGGATCTAGGCTAGTTATAATTATCAATTATTAATAATTAAATTAGCCTAGATCCATCTTAGCTCCTATCTACCAAGGGTGGAGAGACATAAAATGTCTCATGGTGCAAACCTGTTTTAGAGTAAAAAAATATTTGATCATTCTCCATGCATGGTAGATCTAGAGTTAACATCAATCTAGGATTCTTTACCAACATTTAATTAATATGTAGCCATAAGTTATTGTAGGTTTTATCATTAATTCAAATGAGTTAGAGTTAGAGAATTTTCCCAAAAATTGTGTAATAGTGGGAGTAATCTTATTAATGGGAAAATATTATGCATAGACATGATCTAACTCTTTCTAGTTAATCAATAACTTGTAATGATTTCAAAGGAGTAGTAATGGAGTGTTACTACTATTACTAATTGGAAATAGATTTTTCATTTACATCTAATTATCTATCCATATTGTTTTACATTGATGTGTAATTATTTAAATACATTCTAGAAATACATTGTGTGGATGGTTTTGAAATGTTTCATATTTCTAGTGGACATTGGATTCATCATAAAATGCAAATGAAACTAAAATATTAAAAATGTCTTACGCTGAAAAGCTTATGCAAGTCTGAAAAATAATGTTACTAACCTATAACTAATGCTCTTAAGAAGGTTCTTAGAGTAAGATCCATATGATACTTATTTGAAGTATGAAGGAACCATTGTGAAACATTTGATATTTAGAGTGGAAAATCTATCAAGCATCAAAGGCACATGAAGATAAAATTAAAAAAGAGTGTTAGTGACAAAGTTTTTTTAGAGTAAACTACAAAAAAAAAAATAGTCATTTGAAGTGTTGTAGTGGTTCTAAAAAATTATTAAAATAAATACTTATGACTTAGGCTTTCATAATGCTTTGATGTAGTTCTTTTGGATCCATCACATTGAGCTATTTTGGACTCACTAGTGTGGCTCATCATGAGGACACTCATGATGAACCACACTATCAAGTTGGAAACTTGGCCTCAAAATTTCTCACTATAATGGATCCCTAAGAATTACATCAAAATAAATATTACCGATAGTAAACATTACAAATGACTAATTAACTTTGCCAAAAAGAGTGACACATTGTTTTCTTTCTCATAATATTAATTAGTCATTTGTAATATTTACCATTGTCAACATCTAAATAAAATGTCCCAGAGTTAATTAGTCATTCATAATATTTACTACTATTAACAACTATATAAAATGCCAAACTCTTAATTTTTCAGTGTCAATATTTATTACTATTAACAACTATATAGAATGTCTAACTATTAATTAGCAATTCTCAATATTTACTATTGTTAACCACTATTCACAACAATATAGAATACCAACTCTTAATTAGTGATTCTCAATATTTGTTACTATTAACAACTATATAAAATGTCCAACTATTAATTAGTCATTCTCCATATTTAATATGGTTAACACCTATATCGAATGTCCAATCTTCAATTAATCATTATTAATATTTACTCTGGTTGAGCACTAGGCCACATGCGGGATATATTAGACATTTCAAAACCACCACGTATAATGGGACATTCTAGACATTTCAGAACCAACTACAACCACGTTTTATTCCATCCAAGGTAAATAATCATAGTTTTCACAATCACACTTCAGAAAACAATATTGTGATATTTATTAATTAGCCATTCTCAATATTTAGTATTGTTAAAAGCTATATCCAATGTCCAACCGTCAATTGATCATTACTTATATTTAATCTTGTTAAGGACTAGGCCACATGCCCACGTGTAAAATGGGATATTTTAGACATTTCAAAACCACCGCTTGTAAAATGGGACATTTGAGACATTTCAGAACCAACTACAACCCCGTTTTATTTCCGGCAAGGTAATTTATCATGGTTTTCACAATCACACTTCAAAAAACATACTCTAAAAATTTAGTAATGTTCACTATTCTTATTAATTTATAATAGTTTTGAAGATCACACTTCAACAATCAATAGTGTGATATTTACTTTAAAAAGGTTCTCACTAGCACTTCGTCTTACGTCATTTTTGCTTCTATTTAATAAATTTTGTTGCGTCAAACCACCTACAAAGTATATTTTTTTAGAAATTTCTTTAACAATTTTAATATACATATTTACAATCTATTTATTTAGCAAGATTTAATTAAAAAAAATAGTTAATCGAAGTGCTTATATTAATTCATCAAAAATTGATTACATTGGTGACAAAAATTCCTTTCTCTCATGACCTCACTCAGACCAGATTCTTTAGCCAAGAGAGCAGTGCAAAATATACAAACATAGAGATTGATCTTCCATGAGGCCGAAAGACATATAGGTTCTATCCACCAAAATATAGCCAAAACATAAAAACTACCAACAACCATACTACATCTAAGGGATCGACATATGAGCATTTCCAGGGCCATAGGTTGACAGTTCCCTCCATGGATATCAAAACCGATGTGTGCTAGCCTTGCTTCAATTTCATCCAATCGTTCGTCATATATACATTGAGTGTGGCGAACTAAATCTAAGCAGTCAGGGTTTCACCTTATGAGAGCATAAAATTATTAACATAAGCACTTATCTCATTCATCTCAGCATAACTTTTCTCCCTTAGGATATCGACGCTTGCATGGATGTCATCCATTTTTTTTGCAATTGATTGGGGCATCAATGGTTGCAACATGCTTCCTCGCAATTGGTCTCATCCTTGGGAAACCTCTTCCTCCAAGATTCCACCCTATTCTTCATGCTCTTCCTCTCACATTTCTAGTCCACAAGTTTCCCTCAGTTGCCAAATCCATGTTGAGCCTTGCCCATCTGCCTGAACATGATGGAAAATCAAAGCAAATTCGTTTCATCTCACAAACTCAAACCTCGGAGCCTGCCCAAAGGGAGGCCCACACCAATGTTAAAAACACACATGGCACAGAGAGACCACACTCGCCGAATTAGAGTGTCCTCCTACCAATTTCCCCCAAGAGCACAATCAATTGGGAACACCAAACCCACACCTCACCTAACACTCTTCACTTGGCTTCGCCAAACTCATCCCAATCTAGTTAGAGAAACTATGCCACCATACCAGTGACAAAAGAAGTGGTAATCACTATACAAATATACTACATACCAACACCAAGAAAAGAAAAGAGCGAAAATAGCCAACGAGAAATTGAACAACGAAGCTCCAATAAACTTTCATACCAATCCAATTCACGTGAATGCATAATTTAATTACTACGATCGCTATGGCACATTCCCCGCTCCTATCATGTGGATCCCAAATCATTCTCACCCTCACCAGGAATTCACCCTTTGATTGGCTTCACCGACAAAGAAATAGCATATCACATGTGTTTATATTGGGCCATAAAAAAATGAGAAATAAACAAAATATTATATTGAGAAAATAATAGCGGGGTAAAGGGTTTTTATATGTTGTCTAGCAATATGTATATTATAAGGTATTTTTCATACAATACATTCGCAATGCAGAGGAAAAAATAGAGAAATAGAGTTTAGGAGTGTTGTATGAGTATCGAGAGTGGGAGGGAGAAATAAAAGACTATGGTAATAGTAGGTCCATAGTTTGAGAGTGGTTCCAACCTCATTATATTTCATATGGAGAAAGTAAAATTTTAGATCTCACTTAAATTCAAACAAACTTATTAGTTTTTGAGGATTTTAGGGTTACAGAGATTGCAATGTTTCCATTACATTTTGTCATGTACTAGGGTATGAAACTCATATTTAAACAAGAGAACCATGCCCTCTATGTTACTACATCGATGTTAGTGAAATTGGTTGTCAAACTTAACTATCATTCAAACAAAATGTTGACTTTACATACTACATTTTTTCTATCATATGTTACTGCTTAGAGGGTGAAATTAATGGTAAAAATCCCAAGATAGGAAATGATTTTAATGATATGTAGGTATTTGTTGTAGCATGATTTTTGGATGATAGAGGTCATTGAGGGCCTATTTTTTGATGTATTTTAGACTAAGATGGATTGCACTCGATGTTATTTTGGTTATGTTCACCCTTACATGTTATATAAATGAGAACTTGTATTGTGGACCTATGGTTGATGAAAATTATAACTACTAGATGAATGGTGTTATATGGTTTAATCCATGTCTTTATGTATTTTTAATCAAAAAATCATCATTCTACAAGATTTTGTTGACATACATGCAACAAAATATATAAAATTATATATTATATAAAATTATATATTATATAAAATTCACTCCCAAAATTGCTCCAAACCCTGGAGATTTTGAAAATGTCACTCCTTGCTCCTACTTCCACTCCGAGCTCCCACATCTACTCTCGCTTCATGCTTTCGCTCTCACTCGTAACAAACCTCTCCCTAGAACAAACATGCATCACATGACTAATACCTATATGATATATGTCTAATGTGTGTGTTAATAGTTTTTACCTATTGCTAAGATAGTGATCCTCCCAATGATGGGGCAGTGGACAAGACAACACTTATGTAATCTTCACCCCTTCCTTACATCATTGATCAATAGGTTGAATGAAAGTGAAGGAAGTAGTGATACTGGCTATTGCTTGGTAGAAGTAACACGCATGCCACAAGATATAGTGAAATAGAATATTGTTTGGAAGAGGGTGCATGCATGCTAAGGGCACACATGTCACACCTTTAATTAATTATAGTTTAGATGTTGTTACAAATTTAGCAATTTCAGTTTTGGATAGATACTTTTTATTATTAGATCTTTCCTTTTGTCATTTTTAGCATGAATCTTATATTCTTACTAAGAGGTTTCATATCCTTATTCAATTATAATACTTATGCATGAGAAATTCCATCTTAGGTAGAGGAAAAATCTCGAGGAAGGGATATATGGTTGCATGCTCCATTTCGTCTTTTGATGGAGACACACTTACTTGGCACTCTTACCATGCAACTATGGTAGGTGATAAGGTTAGGGCTATTATTTGAAAAAGTCCAACCAAATGGGAATTTTCATGTGCCCATATTCATTGTACTTTCTCTCCTCTTCCTATTCTATAACCCCGATGAAAGGTGTGCCATTATGTTGGTTATTGAAGTTTTATTTTGAACTATTGTAGTGTATGTTTTTCAATATTAAATGGAAGATAGATACAATTGAGAGTTCAAATATATGCACTTTTTATTTAATTTTTTTCACAGTATGTATTTGTAGATCAACCAACTTATATCTATCTCTTTTTTATTGAAACTTTCAAATTTTCAGCTACCTAGTATTTAGGTTAATCTTTCTAGGTGCATAATATGCTTACCATTGTCAATGAATAATAATGGATATATTATATATTATAAAGGGGTATAAAAGATGTTAATGAAAAAATGGATACATACAATATCTAGTGAAAGTAGGGGTTTTTGAAATTGGCAAGGTGTATTGCGTTAGTATCGGTAGGGGGTTAAATAAAGTGATTTTTAGAGGTATTTTCTAATATGTAGTCAAATTACGTGTATTGTTTTGTATGCCATGAACGCGTGTGTTATGTAAGAGCTTCATTGAGTGAAGCCCACGTGGCCAACACCAGTGGGCATCCACAGGGAAACGGCTTGTGCATATGTTGTTGCCTCAAACTCTCTAATCCCCACTACCATACCCAACGTCCAAAAACAGATTAACATGGTGAAACGATGATTATTATAAAACTTAGCTACCTTCTCGATGGTCTCAATTCGTTCACATCGCTTGGGGTGGCCATAATTTTTCTATAACCACACATCATTCCTCTTGTTTGGATCATCCGACCCTAGGCTTTGTACCATCTACCTGTCCTGCTCCTGCACTTATTATCTCAACGTGCACCCCCATCACGGAAATTATAAAATTATTATGCATTAATGAATTTAATATTAATCATTTCCATATGAAACCAACAAAATAGTTTGAATAAAATTCGTCTAGAAAACTTTTGTGTAAAGTGTGAAAGGAGAAATGGTTGTACGAAAAATTATATATGAAATTGAAAAACATGGAACTACAATGTTTTAGAAACACATTATGCTTATTATAAAAATTTAGACATTTGGTTCTTCTATAACTTAATCCATGTATATATCTACAAATAAATATGAAGGTAATATGAGGATATTATTGATCTCTATCTCAATTAGCATAGAAATGGAATATCCTTAATCATGGATAACTATTATCTCATCACAAATGTTGTGAGTAAAATTTGTTCCCAATCATGTTCTCTTTAACAATGACTTCCCCCTAATCTTCAATTTGTCACAAGTTATTATTCAAAAAATCTTCTATGTGGTAACATTAATGAGTTAACACTGATATGTGTAGAGACCATTTGGAAAAAATTGCAAGGTAGGAACTAATTGAAACATTTCTTTTCCTACTGCATAACACAAAGCTTTGATATACTTGCAAGGAAATACTTGGAAGCGAAGCCCTAATATATTATAGAAAATAAACAACGGGAAAATAAACCTAATCTAGCTACATGAAGTAAATACCATGAAATCATACCTAAACTACTACATTAAAAATAAATAATGTTCTAATTATACAATCCAACAAATTCTCAATAAATATCGATGTAAACTACTTTTGTGTTATTAAATTGATGATTAAAACAACTAAGCCTAATTACACAATTAAAACCATAGTGATGAAATTAAGTTTTCAAAAAGGTATCTAATACCCTCAAGCTTGTTTCCAAGGCCAAGAAGACATTGTGGAAGGGTATGAAGAAAAGGTTAGGCTTAAGGAGCAATTTTGGTCAAATTCTAATGGATTTTGTGAGGTGTTATAGTACGCTACAGGACTGCTACAAGAGGTTATAGGATGCCCTGTATTGCTACAAGATTGCATTTGAGAGTAGTTTGATGATTCTAAAAGTGACCAAAAGGTGGATAAGGAATTGGAGGTTGGGTAAGAGTGTGGAAGACCTTTCAAAGCTTAGATCTCCTTAGGAGCCCATCTTTCACAAGGGGAGAAAGCAATCTAACAATCTCTAGTAAATTTGTAACGTAGTTTTCTGTGTGTAGACCATTTAAAGGAATGAATGGGAATGGAAGGAGGGTGTTAAGTAATTTGGTTAGTATTCAATGGAAATTATGCTACTTTTCCCTACAATATAATAGATTTTAGTTGCACACAAAGTGGTTATTCGACTATCAAAACATCATGATCTAAAGATAGCCAAAAATACTAATTACAAAATATAAAAATGCAAAGGAAAGGATGACTTGAATTTCGAATAAGATCTTAATATTGCAGAAAAAGGACTATACATTTTGTGCCTGTCCTTATAGAGCCTATAGCCAAATTTCTCAAGAAAAATGATTAATAAATCTCCAAAGGAAATTTGTTTTAGATAAACAAAAGAAAAATGGAGACAACTAAGCTAAGTATAGAAAAAAACATGCATAATAGAAATATAAAAGATAGAGGCTTGAGTGTTTGGGTTGGGTCCTAACCCAATGGAGCTAAGATCCCTTAAAACACACTCAGACTAGGATCCTTTATTTATACAAAAATGAGTGAAGGAGAATCCTCCTTGGAAGGAGGATTGCTTCCCTCCAAAACCCCTATAAAAGTGGATCTAGTCTCTTGAGATTCTCCTGGTCACTGGGTGTAGTAAATTCCCAATAGCCAACTGAATTTTAGGTGAGTTAATGTAGGGAATAAGTCTCCTACATTTCCTCCAACTAGTCTCCATCTTACTTTTTCACAATAATTGCTCTTTGTCATGCAAATTCAATATTTTAGGCTACATGATATGACAAATATTCCTTAACCTCCCTAATGAACACATGATAGCTCAAAAAGATGTTATAAAATGCAGAGAGAGATAAAAATATGTTGAAGGATGGCCAAATGGGTGTTGATTTGTACCTATGTAGGAGGCCCATCATTTTCCTCGTGTCAATTATTGTGACAATGGATTAGGAAATGGTCATATGAGGACATACTTTGGTGAAACTACTTGGAGTATGTGCCTCAGAGAGGTGGTTGCATCCTATTGAATTCCTCTTAACATGATGGTCTAATCTAGTGGAGAGATAGAGCTTTCATGTTAAGGCCTTCGTATTTTGATAATCTTTGTTATGATGATGTTATAATCGATGATGGTTATCAATTTGGATCCTTTCTTATAAAAAATTTCAACATGAGAATATCTGGATAAGTCATTCTGAATACCTCCATAGTTAAGAGGGAGTGGTGGAAATGTAAGTAGGTTCAATATTCATAATTATCATTGTATGAATATGTATTTTATGTAAAAATAATAGAAGAAAAAATCATTAATTTCTATCATGTTATTCATGCTTTATTTTGGTTAAAATAAAATGTAAAAGAGCATGTTCTTATTCTTCGACCTATCCAAAGGATGTGTCCCTTCACATGAGAAAAAGACTATATATTGGTAGCTATTCTTCACCTTTTAGCTACAAAAATTCACATCTCATGTGCAACAGAGAATTTGGACCTATACTACTATGGTATATGAGTTCTCTATGGCACTATACTTCTATGGTATGCAAATTTCTTATGGAACTATAATTTTGTGATGATACAAGCATTTGTGGCACCTTCTCTCTCTATGACATACCATTTTTCTGAGGATTATACTTTTCATGTCATCACTTCTGTGGATCCTAGTTTTCTATGGAATTATACCCTTGTGGCTATGAGGTTTTGTGAGAATACACTTCTATGGATCTGAGCTACTTGAGACGTATTTTTTTCTCTATGTAGTGTAAGCTTTAAGAAGACCATCATCTTTGTGTAATGTGAGCTTTAAGAAGAGCATCATCTCTATGTAATGCGAGATTTAGGAAGGCCATCATATATATGTAATGTGAGCTATAGGAAGACTACCATTTCCGTGGAATATGAGCTATAGGAAGAGTATTATTTATGTGTAATGTGAGCAACCTAAAGAATTGTGGGGCGAAAAATATAAAGATATGCGTGTGGGAAATTGGTTGACTATATTATAGACAAAACATGATATATTTTAGAGGGCTAACCTCAAACTTACATGATTGGTTAGTTTGAATTCAATTTCTCTTTTTGATGAAGAATCTATAAGGAAATGATTGATGGGTTTTACTCTTGAGGGTTTTTTCTCTAGCCTCTAACCTAATTTATAGTGTTTATTTTCCTATTGTGCATTTTTCTTGTATAATTGACGACCTAATTGATTGAAGTAAATGCTAAATTAAAAACATATATAGTAGTCACATGTAATTATAATGATAAGAAATACATGCTTTCAATTGAATTTACAATAACCCCTATTACATAATTAACGAAAAGTATAATTAATAGGGTATTCCAATGTAAGTTATCATTTATTGTTGAATTTATATGGTTTTCAATGAATTTAAGAAATTAATCCTAACTAGGACCACTAATGAAGGTCATGAACAAAGTTGAGTAACCCATGTAGGTTCATGTAAATACACTCCATTGTTGGCATAGATGTGCACCCTCAAATTTAAAAAAACCACATGGATATTTTTAGTGACACCCCCGAGATGGTTTTCCATCTATTAGACCAAAATTACAATCAACAACAAGTGCCTAGTTGGAATCCCATGTAACCGATTGTTGACACCTAATCATCAGAATTGGGTGAACATAATGTAAATAAATAAATAAGTAATATGAACAGTCATTAGGAGATGAAGTGAACAGTCTCTCCCTCATGTATATAATGAAGACCAACCTGAAGGAATAAAATATACGAATCAATTTTTCTTTGAGGATTTACTGCCTGGCATGACATGGTATCAGAGCCAGCTCCAAAAATAGTTGTAACTCCCTTCTCCCTACTGCTCTCTATCCACTGCCCCTGTGTGCTATGTCTGCCATAATTATTTCTGAATCCTCTGGCATGACGCCTCAGACCTAAAAACCTTATGAATCATTGTTGCGAAAGTGTTCATCCTTGAGGCTGTGCTGCTGCGAAAGTTTACTGCATAGTTGCATAGTTGCTACGATGATAAAGCACATGCTTATTTTCAATGAGTTGTGGAAAGGAGTGTTTGTTGGAGATGGAGACAAAGAGCCAGAACAACCTACATTAGAAAAAGAGCGCGTCATTTAGGAAAACAATAACAACAAAGCTTATGCATTAATCGTAGCATCTGTAAATGAAGAGGTGAGTCACCATATTTCTCCATTTTCAACTGCTTTTGAAGCCTTACAAAAGCTGAAAGAACTCTATGACTCAGATTCTACACTTGAAGTTGTTCAACTCATGATTAAACTCTTCACTCTTGAACTGCATGATAATGATCCTCTTGCTCTTGCATCTGAAGTAAAGTATGTAATGCATGATATCAAATCCACTAAGGTTGAATTGGATATTCCTCTCATTTCTTTTCTCAAGGAACTTTATCCTACTTACTCCAAATATATTGAGTCATTGCAAGCAAATGGAAATCTCAATGATATCGCCTTTGACTCTCTTGTGAAAAATTTTGCTGGAAGAGAGAAAGATTTTGGAAAGAAAACAACCACTAAATCTTCTGAAGAGGCTGTGTGCCTTGCTCATAAAGAAAAGCATCCTGCTCAAGATTCTTCAAGAGGAAGAGGTGGTCGAAGAGAAATAGGAAGATATTTTAGAGGAAGGGGGGGTAGACACTCTCAAGGAGAAAAGGTAGATTTGCACTGCATATGCTGCAAATGAAATGGATCACATGATGCCTCTACATGCAAGTTACCATGGGACAAAATTGAGGAGCAAAGAAACCAACAGAAGGGTAAAACTGATGATATA
>APFE030320799.1:0-20421 GCA_000404065.3 Pinus taeda
CACATATAATTTATTAAGAATAATAAATTCAAAATATAAGTTCTGCTTATCGGATTAAGACTATTTTTATATGGATTTTACACCTCTCTGAAAGAGGAATCCAATAAAAATATTAGCCTCTTAATTTGATTATCAGAACATGGAATTTGGACCTAGTTGTCCAAATTTAACATATATCCAATCCAACACCAAGACCAAACTGCCACCAAAATACCAAGTCAAACACTCCACCAAGTCACCTCCAAAAAGTCAAAGTCAATGCTAGTCAAACTTCTTCAAAACTGATCAAACTCAAAATTTCAGACCAGCAACTAGGACCAAATTTCGGCCTTTTTTTAAAGAATTTTGTCCTTCACATGTGCGAGCTAGTAGAAGTCAAAGATTCGGTCATTAATGCTAGATTCTCCTTGTTTTTTACTTTTCTCTCTCTCTTTTGACTTGGTTTCTTTCTCCATCGTTAGGTGCAGAAGATACTTGTTGTGATGAGTGAATATGCTCTCCAAGAGGTCAAACTATCTCTTATATATAGTTATCCAGGAGGGTCGAATAGGTGTCACTTTGAAGGGCTAGGCCGACTTGTCCAAGGAGGTTCGACTTGGTCATCTTGTGGACTTATGACTCAAAATTAAAAATTTAAATTTTCTTTCTTTTAAATATCCTAATGGGGCATGACTCAAATATTTTTTCTTTTTACTCAAAATGAATTTCTTTTGAGTCTAGCATGAAGAACATGCTTGACAAAAATATAAAAAATACATTAATGATATATATAATGAAAACTAAACCTAGTTACATCTTCAACACTCCCTCTTAACTAGGGAGGTATTCATAATGAGTCGTGACTCATCGGGATATTCACAAGTTGAAATATTCGTATAAGGAAGGATCCAGATTGATAAGCATCATTGATGATAACATCATCACAACCAACATTGTCAAAATACCAAGGCCTGGACAAGTAAGCTATTTCTCCACTAGATCAGAGCACAATGTTGGGAGGCATTTAATAGGACACCACATTGCCTCTCCAAGGCACATACTCCACCTAGGTTAACTGAGTCCATATACTTGACTTAGGGTGTTAAAATTAGTCCTAATCGGCCATAGTACATGACTTAAGAATCTCAGTCCAAGATGCTTATCCAATCCACCATTCTCCCTATCTGTGCCCATGTACTTAACTTACGGATGTTAGTCCTAGCCACAGTACATGGCACAAGGAGAACTAGGTGTCCATCCTCACTCCCTCTTGTTGAAATTTGGCAGCTTAGGGAGAAATTCCCTCCTTTGGGAAGCCCTTCTCACACTAAGAAAACTCTACTAGCCCTTGGAAGAATTTAATTTGCACATGGGAAAATATTATTTTTAATATGGAACCAGATCATTACAAAAAGTACAAGTCGGCCTGGAGGAGGAAATTCAACCCCCAATACCCCATATAAATACACCTAAGGTCACATCACTTGGAGGCATCATCACACATTCATTGCTTCTCTTGATTGGTTTGTACAAGTGTGAGATTGCAAGGTTTGAGGTCACACGTGTGAAGGAGAGAGAGTGTTTTATGTTTACCAACGTTGACTTATGTTTTGGGATGGTTTGACTTGTGTTAACTTGAAGAGTTTTGACTTCATTTGACTTGTTCTTGGATTTGTTTTCAGAGGCCAAGTTGACTGGCACTTTGACCAAGATTTTTTGTGCACTTTGACCAACGTTTACTGCAATTTCTAAGCTAGGGTTTCCGCAAGTCAAACTTTGACTTTGACTGAATCTGTGGGTAGAATTATAGGGTTGTTTTGACTAGGCTTGACCGAGTACAAAAGGCCACATCCTTTGACTGTTTGACCCAATCTTTTGGAGCAAAATTGACCATTAACCAAGCACCGGTTAGCGTTGTGTTGCCTGTTGTTGACTTTGAACAAAAATTGCAGATTTGACTTTTGACCATATTTGACTATATTGCTCATATTGGATTGGATATTGGATAGTTGACTTGGTTGGTCAAGGCTTTGACCCTTTGACTCTTTGTTGTTGTACTTGGACTATGTATCTCTCTGTTGAACATTCAATTACAATTTAATAAAAGAAGAATTTGGAAAGGGTTTTTCCGTGGTCTTTGACTAAATCTCTGCGTATTTGTTGTCCTTGGTTGTCCTCTATTGTGCATATGGTTTTATGTTCTATCTACAATTTCTTACTATTATTGGGTGATTGCAAATATATTGGATAATTGATTGCTACAATGTTATTGGAAGAAGAATTATTATAAGTGATTGCTACAACATAGAACATTGGAAAATTAACATGGTAACAGAGCTGAGGTGAAGACAAGCCCAAGGAGACAAGAGCAATCACCCCTTGAAGATCTCTTATTTGTTGTTGAAGATCACTTGATTGGGTCAAGATGTCTACCCCATACTTCAAGATTGAAGAGAAGTTGAATGACTCATCTAACTATGTTGTTTGGAGAACCAGGTTGGATGTGACTTTGGATGAGAATGATGTTTTGGATTATGTTGAAGGAAAGGTACCTAAGCCTCCGGAAAATGCTTCTGCCACTGTCAAGTCCAAGTACAAGAAAGGTGAGGTCAAAGCTAAGAAAATTATTATTGATTCTTTGAGAGACCATTTGATTACTTATATTTCAAAGTTGAAGAAGTCCAAGGAAATGTATGATAAGTTGGTTGGGATGTATGAAGTTAACAACTTAAGCTACATTCTTTCTTTGAAGAATCAACTCAAGGACATGAAGATGAACAAGGGAGAGACTGTGCAATCAAACTTCAAGAGGATATCCCAATTCAAGGATCAAATGTTGTATGTTGGGGAAGTTACATCTGATAGAGAGCTAGTACTCATTACACTTGGAGGTCTTCCTCCAATTGATGAGCTAGTGGGCAAGTGTACTCAAGAGGAGACAAAAATGATATCTAGAGGAATAATTCAAAAGCATGAAGAAGGAGAACACTCTAGATTTGTTGCTCAAGACGAGAAGAAGAAAGGAAGAGGAAGATCATCTAATTCAAGGAAGCTTGCACCAACATTCAGGGATTCTAGTAGAAGAGTGAAAAGGGATAGGGACTTGTCTCGTATTCAATGTTACAATTGTCACAAACATGGTCACTATGCCCAAGATTTCTCAGAGAATGGTGATGCTCGTAGATCCAACAACAATAATCGTGGCTACAACAATAACAGGTCTAACTATAGAAGAAGAAGAGATGCTCTTGCTGCTCGTGAAGAAAGCCATCATCCTCAAAAGAAATCAAGGAACTGAAGGTATGATAATAATGTGGTTGCTACTCAATCTAAATATTTTCTTATTTTTGCTCTTTCTAGTTCCTCTCCTCCAGATTCATTTGATAGTTGGTTAGTGGATAGTGGGGCCTCTAGACACTTTACTAGTTACCGTGAAGTCCTCTAAAACCCGGTTGATAAAGGGGTCTGGTTCTACTTCATTTCATTTGGATTATGGTCAAACTATACATATATAGGATGTTCTATATGTGTTAAGATTGACAAATAATGTTGTGTCTATATCTGCCCTGGAAGACAAAGGAATTAAAGTTGTTTTTATAAATGGAAAGGTCCTTACGTGGCCTATGGAATCTCGCTTGAGAGATGACTTCACTTTGGGGTCAAGAATTGAAGGTCTTTATAAATTTAATGGAAGACCAATTTGAGCATTGGTTCATGATAGTAATCATCAATGTGAATTGTGGCATTGAAGATTCGCTCACCTTCACTATGAAGCCCTGCCCAAAGTGAGGAGGATGGTTTCCTGGAATACCTGAGGTAAGTAAATCATGATGGAGTTTGTCCAGGATGTGCAAGTAGAAAGATTCGCTCACCTTCACTATGAAGCCCTGCCCAAAGTGAGGAGGATGGTTTCCTGGAATACCTGAGGTAAGTAAATCATGATGGAGTTTGTCCAGGATGTGCAAGTAGAAAGAAGGCAAAGGGACCATTCCCTTCAAGCCGGAGCAGGACCAATGGAATACTTCAACTTATACACTCTGATCTATGTGGACCCATGCCAGTGACGTCTCTTGGTGGCTACTTGTACTACATAATATTTGTGGATGATTTCTCTCGCAAGACATGGATTTTCTTCTTGAAGCACAAGGACCAAGCATTTGACATGTTCAAGAAATTTAAGGCTTTAGTGGAAAATCAAACAGGGCAAAAAATCAAAATCTTCAAGTTTGATAATGGAGGGGAATTCATTTCAAATGAGTTCATTGATTTTTGCATGAAAGTTGAAATCAAGAAGGAGACTATCGTGCCTTACAACTCTCAACAAAATGGAGTGGTTGAAAGGAAGAACAAGACCATTATGGAAGCTACCCGAGCCATGTTACATTATCAAAAGTTGTCAAAGTTTCTATGGGAAAACGCTGCTAATACTATTTTCTACATTCAAAATAGGACTCCTCATCAAGCCTTGGGTGACAGGACTCCCGTATAAGTTTTCACAGGTGTAAAGCCCGATGTTGGACACTTCAGGATCTTTGGTTGTCGTGTATACTTTCATGTGTCGGAAGACAAGAGGAACAATTTGGGAGCTTCAAGGAAGAAAGGTACATTTGTTGGATATTGTGAAAATTTTAAAGCTTATAGAATATATGTGCTTGCTCAAAGGAATATAGAGTTTGGCAAGGATGTGACCTTTGACGAAGATGTTGCCCTTGGGAAATCAAGGGATACTCCTCCCCCTACTAACGTTGAAAAGAAGGATGATGCATGGATGTACAAGAAGTCCCTCCTATGACTAATCCAAAGACTGAACTTGTTGATGATCTCTTGGAACCCATGGACCCCTTGGATCCCTCTTCGTGTGATCCTCCTGCTAGGAAGAGACCACTATGGCTTCGTGATACCTTACAAGATGTTGAGAGACATGTTGGTGCAAGAGGAACCTTCAGGGAAAGTAAGATGCCTTGCTGATATCAGGGATATGTTGTAGCAATGAGCAACATTACACAAGTTGAATCGCATACTTTGGAAGAAGCAGTGAAAGAGCAGGTATGGAAGGATGTTATGGCAAAGCAATATGAATCCATCATGAAAATGATCTGTGGGAAGTGGTTCCAAGACCCGAATGAAAGTTTGTTGTGACTTCTAAATGGTTGTAAAAAATTAAGCATGGTGCAAATGGAGGTATCGAGAAATACAAGGTGATATTTGTAGCTAGAGGTTTCTCTGAGAAAGAGGGAGAGGATTATGATGACATCGTTGCATCGGTTGCCCGCTATACCATCTGATCCATTGTTGCTCTTGTTGCTAGCCAAGGATGGTCCCTTCACCAGATGGATGTGAAGATCACATTTCTACAGGGCGTACTTAAGGAATAAGTATAAGTTGAGCAACCACAGTGCTTTGAGGAGCAGGATAGGAAGAAGGGAGGGAAAAGGCCTTATCAGTGAGCGGTCAAGTAAGGGATTGGGTTGGTACTACTATAAGGAATGTGTGCCGGCTGAAAAAATTTCTTTATGGATTGAAGCAAGCCCCCAAGGCTTGGTATGCCCGGACTGATAGCTACCTGATGAAGCTTGGATTTACAAGAAGCAATGTTGATCCAAATCTCTACTTCAAAATTGTCCAAGGTATGCCCTTGATTTTAGTATTATATGTTGATTATTTATTCTTGACAAGTGGAGATCCTCTTGGAAGCTGGCCTCTGAATTTGAGATGAAAGACCTCGGTTTGATGCACTACTTCTTGGGCTTAGAGGTGTAGCAGAGACTTGGTGAGATTTTCCTTTCTCAAGGGAAATATGTTGTCAAACTGTTGTTAAGATTTAGAATCGAAGAATGCAAGTCCATGGCCACACCGGTGGAGATGAACTTCAAGAAGTTATGCGGAGAAGTTGCGGGACCTGACTTGGAAAATCACTCTCAGTATCGACAGTTGATTGGGACACTAATGTTCCTGGTGAACAATAGATCAGACATATGTTTTGCAGTCAACACTCTTCAATTCATGACCGAGCCTCTACATGCACACTAGGTTGTTGCTAAGCATGTGCTAAGATACCTACATGGGACTATCAATCTTTGATAGAGATATATTGCCAGAGATGTGAGACTACATGGATACATTGATGTTGATTGGGCCAAAAATGTTGTTGATAGGAAGAGCACATCAGGGTGTTGTTTTATCCTAGGGTCTGCCATGATATCTTGGATGAGTAGGAAGCAGAAGTTTGTTGCTCTAAGCACGACTAAGGTTGAATATATTGTTGCTAGCATGGCTAGCTATGAGGCAGTATGGTTGAGGAAGCTCTTTGGAGAGTTTTTTTAGCAAGTATTGGATACGACTATGATATATTGCGATAACAAGATTGGGATCCATCTTTTTTAGAATCATGTGATCCACGACAGGTAGGAAATTTAGATCAGATATCACTATATCCAGGATATGGTGCAAAGAGGAGTCATAAGACTCCATCACATTTCGACTAATGAGCAGATAGCGGATATTCTTACCAAGCCTTTACTAAAAGGGAAGTTCTTGGTCTTCGAAAAGTAGCTTGGACTAGAGGATGTGACCCTCCCTATGGAAGTTCTTGGAAGGGTCATGGTTGCTCAAGAACACTAAGCTATGTTCTTCCCCCCTATTTGAGCTCCCAAGGAGGGAATCAAGCCGAAGAGCTCCTGGGGTTGACGAAACTTTGGACAATAGGTGTGTGTGATCCTTACCCTTTGTGATAGGTTGGGTATCTCACCTATTGTCATTGTATGGTGTGTGTAATCCTTGTCATTTATGTCAAGTTGGGTATCTCGCCCTATTAGGTCTTGGACTTGATAGATTATACCCCAATCTACAACCATCTGGTGAATGGGTGAGGAGACTTGGGTGTATGTGATCCTTACCACTAGTAAGTTGGGTATCTCCCCCGAGGTGGAGGATGCAAGTGTTCTACCACTTGACTCTTGAGGGTCAAGGTGGGAACATCAGCGGACAATCAAATGGATGCGATCCTTACCTCTCATGGTAAGTGGTATCTCGCCTATTGTCATTGGACAGATAGGATGGTTATGATCCTTACCTCTTATGGTAAATGGTGTCTCACCTATTATCCTTGGATATAGGGTGGTCTACTTATCTCCCCTATGATTCTCCTTTTTTAGATTGAATGTTTAGAAGATGAGCAGAGACGAGACATGATATGATACAGTGATGATGATGACAAGACATTCGAAATGAGACTTATGATGCAGTTGGAAATTCCTCCCTAACTGAGAGGGAGTGTTGAAATTTGGCAACTCAAGGAGAAATTCCCTCCTTTGGGGAGCCCTTCTTACCCTAATGAGACCCTACTAGCCCTAGGAAGAATTTAATTTGCATATGGGAAAATATTTTTTTAATATGGAACCACATCATCACAAAAAGTACAATTCGGCATGGAGGAGGAAATTCAACCCACAAGACCTCATATAAATACCCAAGGTCACGTCACTTTGAGGCATCATCACAGATTCATTTCTTCTCTTGATTGGTTCATACAAGTCTAAAATTGCAGGGTCTAAGCTCACATATGCGAAGGAGAGAGAGTGTTTTTTGTTGCCCAGCGTTGACTTCTATTTTGGGATGTTTGACTTGCGTTGACTTGAGGAGTTTTGACTTTGTTTGACCTATTCTTGGATTTGTTTTGGGAGGTAGAGTTGACTGCCATTTTGACTAAGATTTTCTATACACTTTGAGCAACGTTGACTGCAGTTTATGGGCTAGGGTTTCCATAGGTCAAACTTTGAATGTGACCGAATCTGTGGGCAGAATTCTAGGGCTATTTTGACCAGGTTTGACTGAGTAGAAGAGGCTGCATCTTTTGACTATTTGACCAAATCTTTTGGATCAAAATTGACCATTAACCAAGGATCAATTAAGGTTGTGTTCGTCGTTGACTACTGTTGACTTTGACCAAAAATTGCAAATTTGACTTTTGACGAAATTTGACTATATTGCTCATATTGGATTGGATATTGGATAGTTGACATGGTTGGTCAAGGCTTTGACCCTTTGACTCATTGTTGATGTACTTGGACTATGTATCTCTCTACTGAACATTTGATGACAATCTAATAAAAGAGAATTTGGAAAGGGTTTCCACCCTTGTGGGGTTTTTCCTTGGTCTTTGATCAAATCTCTGTGTCTCTATTGCCCTTAGTTGTCTTCTATTGTGCATATGGTTTTAAGTTCTATCTACAATTGCTTACTATTACTAGGTGATTGAAAATATATTGAATAATTTATTGTTATTGGAAGAATAATTGTTATAAGTGATTGTTACAGCATAAAACATTGAAAAATTAACACTTCTTAATTTCGGAGGAGTAATCCTCAAAAGCCCAGGTTTGTCTCAAAAGTACTCATGCTTCCCTTACATCAACTACTTGTTCATCCATGGAGATCTTGTTGTGGCTTCTTAGCTCCCATCTGCAGCACATCTCGAACCACAATGTGCTTTCAACCTTCCATGAAAAACCAAGTTCTTTGACAATCTTCATACAATTAAGTATCACAGTAGAATTCAGTACGTCATCCAAAAGTTCATCAAACATTTTACAGATCCAAACTGCTAAATTGCACAAACTTCCATATCTTCTACCTCCTCAATGCAACATAATTTTTCTCCATGCTCTTCCAAGAAACCATAATGAATCCCAAGCATAAACAACCACCAATAGTACATGTTTCATCATCATTACTGCCAACCCAATCAATGTACCCTTGAATTAAATATATCAAGGAATCAATCAACTATTAGTATAATGATGGATCAACAATATCTGGACTCTTCAAAAGTTCTCATAGGCCAAAAATCCATCATTCTAAATTTATGGAGGATCTTGATCCTAAGCTTTCCTTTACCAAGGAAGTTTCATCAATTTTCTACCAAGTCCCAAGTAGTAGTGAATCAATTGAAGATTCTCCATGTCACATTTTGCTTCCATTTTGAAAGCAATACCTTGTTCCTTCAACTTCATGAGTTCCTTTTAATCATCCAAAGTACAAGGTCTTCTATAATCATGAGATTCCTATATCATTCACAAATCTGGAATAATCCTTCCAACTGAGGCAAATGTGAGCTACTTCCTTTTAACGAGAGAATCTTCTCAAGTCTTGCTTTCATGTTGCCAACTAGTGTATGCTAGCTCTTGACTTCTTTAATGAATGCATACTTCATATTGCCTACTCCTATATTCAAGAACGTCCTTTTGCTATGTCCTTTTGTTTCTTCCATCTGTTCTCAGAGTTTACTCACCCCTTGACCAAAATGTTCTGCACTAGATATTGCCTATGCAATATAGTAACATCACTGGCTCATTCTTTTGATGCATAAGTTAGAATCAGCTTCACTGGAGTTTGGAGAGAACATCTTGTTAACTATTGGCTAGAATAATCTTCATAAGATTTGTAACATGTTGCAAGCTAGATTTGACTTTTCAAGGACAAGTAGACGACTCCTTTTGTCTTGCTCTTCTTCTATTTACCAAAACCTTGGTTGTCTTCATCGTATATCTTTAGTCGTTACTTCTTTGAGAGAAATGTTAGCTTCCTTTGAATCTTCATGATGAGATTGTCTTCTTTTCTTGAAGACACAAGGGTTTCTACCATGCAACTGCTTTCTTTAATCAATAGATATTCCTACTAGTAGTCAACAAGGCTTCTTCTCATAAGATTACATTCTTCAAAGGATCGACTCTTTCTATAGGTGGCCAAGAACTCCCTCTTCATTTTAATCCCCGTGAATCAATCTAAACAAACTTCCATTTGTGAATCCCAAATATATTAGCTTTCATAGATTACGTAGCTTATCTTATCCTATATAGGTTCTATTAGGACTATCATCTTCTAAACACAAAAATGAAAAGTAAATTTGTACTTCATACCTGGTGCAAGAATGGATGTATGATTATTGCTATGTGCACCAGCCATATTTTTCATTATCTTCAATAGTAGAGATCCTTGTGACTTTTATCCTTCGATTTCTTTGGAGCTTCTTCACCTTCAGTTGTAGATGCTTCATGTCTTTCCTTCCTCTTATTGTTCTTAGGGTTCTTAGAACAATCTTTCTTGTAGTGTCCATATTCATGACATCCAAAGCATTGGACTTTGAACATATCTCTATTTCCTTGAGATCTGTTTTGAGATCCAAATTTCTTCTTTGATCTCTCTGCAAAAGCTTGAAAATCTTCATTATGAGGTTGAGTATTGCTTTTGGCCTTTAGTATTGATTCCTCTTGAGTGCAAGATGCCCATAACTCTTCAAAAGTAGGAGTTCCTTTCTAGCATAAATGCCTCCAACAAAACCATCCCAATTTTCAGGTAAAGCATTGATTACAACTGTAATCATTTCTGAATCAGATATAGTTTCACCAACCCCTTGAAGTTGGTCTCTAATCTTTGATATCTTCATAAAATATTAAGCTATATTGTCCTCCTTTGTCATCCTTGTTCCATAGAGTTGATTTCTTAAAGATATCTTATGACCTGTTGTGTTGATATAGTACAAGTTCACCAAAGTATCATAAACTTCCTTAGATTTAGATCATTTTAAAACAAAGGTGATGAGATGATCTTTGATGGATTCAAAGTGAATCCTTTGAGCTTTGGTTTCTCCCTTATTATACTTGGCCACTTCTTGAGCATTGTTCTAATCTAGTGCTGAAACTTTGCCCTTCAACAAATTGCATGACTTCATTTTCTATAAGGACTAGATCAATCCTCCTCTTCCAAGATTTGAAATTGGATGCACCTTCAAGCTTGTTGCCTTCTTTGCAGATAGAAGTCATTTGATCAGAAGTATTGGGTATAGAGAATAGAAGAGTACTTATTTGAGCAATGAGAGTGAGAGAGAGTTGCTACAAGGATGTCTTCAAGAGTGTCAATGAGTTGTGATCTTCAAGTTGCCTTCCTTCACCTTAGCTCTGATACCATGTTGAAAAGTCAAATGGAATGTTGTCTAGTCACTTAATTCCTCTTCTTGATAATTACTTCTGAATATTAGTTGTCTTCTTGTTACTTCTTATGCCTTCTTCATCAAGCAATTATACAATTGTTCAATCATCCAAGAAAAATAGAGATCACAGTGAGACAAGTGACACCAAAAATTAGACTAGTAGCCAGGGCAAAACCCACAAGGAGAAAACCCAACAATACTTTCCTTATATAATCAGATCAAAAGAGAGATGTCCAATCCAAAACTAAGACCAAATGGCCACCAAAATTCCAATTCAAACCCTCCTCTGAGTCACCTCCAAAAAATCAAAGTCAATGTTGGTCAAACTTCTTCAAATCTAGTCAAACTCATAATTTTGAACCTATAACTAGGGCCGAATTTTGACTTGCAACAAACTCATAAAATTTGAGCCTATTTTCAAGAAATTTAGTCCTTCACACATGCAAACTAGTAGAAGTCAAAGATTTGGTCAATGATGTTAGATTCTCCTTGTTTTTTACTTGTCTCTCTCTCTCTTTTAACTCGGCTTCTTTCTCCTTTGTTAGTTGCAGAAGATATTTGTTGTGATGAGTGAATATGCTCTCCAATAGGTCAAACTCTCTTATATATAGTTGTCCAGGAGTGTCGAATAGGTGTCACTTTGAAGGGCCAAGCCGACTTGTCCAACGAGGGCCAACTTGGTCATCTTGTGGTCTTCTAACTTAAAATGAAAATTTAAATTTTCTTTCTTTTAAATGTCCAAATGGGACATGACTCAAATAATTTTTTATTTTGACTCTAGCATGTAGAACATGCTTGACAAAAATATAATAAATACACACACACACACACACACACACACACACACACATATATATATATTATGAAGACCGAACCTAGTTACATCTTCAACACTACAAACTTACTTCATCAAAGCCCAATAAAGGAAAGAACAACCTTTCTACCCTTCTAATGAAGGTAAGGCATAACTAATATGGAAGTAAAGATTATAGGTACCTTACCTAAGCTAGAAGTTAGGTTGACCACACCTTTGTTAGAGCATTACATGATAAGGGTGAGGGTTAAAGGTACCTAATGAAGGATTTTTTATGAACTCACTTTATTAGAGCCTAGTAAAGGCAAACAACCCCTCTACCCTTGTATTGAAGGTAAGGCATGCCACATAATTGATAATTCCTACTAAAGTAAGGATTATGGGTACCTTACCTAAGCTAGAAGTCAGGTTAATCTGTGTTAGAGAGTTACACGACGGATGTTGCACCTCAGATTTATCACGATTCACTTAACTCCTTTTGATCCCTAATTGTAGGGATTTTGCAGAATTAGACATTAAAATTGAATGAGCACTTATGATGATGAAGCAAAACATAAATTTCAAGGCAATACACTATGATAAACAGTCAGGGCAATAAAACAAAGCATAAATTAAAAGGCAATAGATTATGATCAGCAGTTTAGGTGATAAAAGAAAGGATAAATTTAAAGGCACTACACTATGATCAACAGCTAGGTTGATAAAGAAAAACATATTCAATGATTGTCAAGTGTTAACAGTTACATGCAGTGAGGGTATATTTAGTGAACACAACGCGTATTTTGTTGAATTGTTTAATACAATTGTTTTAAGGATACTTAAAGACCATTACATATGTTGTTGCATATTGTTAAAGTAATCAAGAATACCTCCCGAATGTTATTAAACACATCGTGGACAGCAAGAGGAATAACACCAGGTTCAGCAGCAGAGCCTCGCATTGTGTGAGTTTTACCGCTACTGGTTTGTCCATAGGCAAAGACCGTCCCTACACACCAAACAACAGGGCAACAATAAGTTGAAGCATTAAACCAGATTGCATTTAATTCCCACGGTTTTGAAAAGTAAATTTCTCTCCCTTCTCCTCGATATGTTAGAAATAGACTTTGTAGGTGATAAATTATTGCTTAGCTAGGGTCAATACTAAATCCCTTTCTCTTACGTGAAGTTCTCGTGTGAATTTTTAAATGACTATATGGAAACAAAATTCAAATAGCATAAGCAACTGAAACCAGCGTTAGGGTTGATTTCTTCTACATTCTGCATGGCCGAAGGCTAAGGTCGCTGCCGATAATTTTGCATGGCCAATTTAAAATATACATGAAAAGAAAAATTGAGAGATTATAGTAAGTACCGTTGAAACCTCGAACAGCTGCACCTACAATGTCCTTAGTGCGGGCTTCATATATATCTACTGTTTTAGACTCTTGGTCAAACACTTTTTCTGTAGCATGTATATATTTCAGACGGTCAAATCAATATTACGATATAGAGATTGCATAAACAAAAGCAAAGGCAGAGGCAATTTCTCTATCTAAACAAATAATCAACATTAGAATTCTTCTTGGCTCATAGAGAAAGACATTAAATGTGTGTGCAAGCTTACCGAATTCGAACTTTGGTCCTTGATTAGATAAACAAATAGTGTTGCCTGTAATTTTCCATGGACTAGTTACTGCTTCCTTGTTGTTGACGGGCCTCACACGAACCAATACTAAGATCCTCTCCATTGCTGGGATAGAACGATTGCGACACTATAATGCCAGGTAACCGAGCTGTAATTATACAGGGAATATTGACTAAAATTTTAAGGCTATCAGAGAGTGACAAGTTTTTCTCGCTACTTCTTGAAGTTATCGGGTTTTCAGACAGTTGTGCGTTTTGGTAGGATTTTCATTAGTTGTCTCTTTGAATTATATTCCCGCCCATGTTAAATTGACTTGCTTTTTCTGGGAGCTTTTTCATGGGGTTTTTCTAATTTGGATTTGCTTTTCTCTTCTTCTCTTAGGGAGCTTTTTAATTTGAATTTGTTTTTCTTTTCCTCTTTCTTTATATTTAAATAAAATTTTCAGGTTTTAATTTTCTAATAAATTTGGTTGGGGTGGTGATTATTTGTTTTTTTTTCTTTTTTTTTTATTTTTTAAATAAAATTTGATCACATCGTAATTAATCTGATCATGTAATATTATTTTAAATTTATGTTAATATTATTTTAAATTTAATTGAAAACTATTAGTTTTTAAAGCTTGAAGTTTGTAAATGTGTTTTTAAACTGTAGATTTAAAATTTGGTATTTTTAAAGTTTATTAATGTGTTTTGAATTTATGAAATTGTAGTTTTAATTTGGTCATTTTTTAAATGTTTGTTTTTTCTTGAAGAACGTTTTTTTTCATATATCAAGAATAAAGAATAATATTTGAGAATGAAAAGACACAAAAGTTTCAATGGAGTCTAAGAAACTTACGAACCAACTAGATAACTCTCAATGCATGAACCAACCAAATAACTCTTAATGTCAAAACACATGTTTAGATAATTCAAGTCCTTCAACCACGCAATGTCACCTCATGCTTCAGACATTAAGGTCCACCCCTCAAACAGAACCACAAGAGACATAACTATGGTCTTAGCTTCGTCAATGAACAGGCACAGATGTTTCCATGAATCATATCACTCAGACAATGATAAGGAAGCAACTACATTGCAACCCCCCCATAATTGGAATTGACTCAAGGAAACTCAATCTTTGTATCATCCTCATTTGTTCGTGACAATTCCTCGAGGTGGATAGATGTGCAAAAACAAAAAAAAATCTTTAGAAAGATCCATGATAATTCCCGGGTTCAATACCCTAGATAGAAGTAAATGTATAGGTTATGTCAATTTTGAAGGTTTTAGTCTTCGAGGTTTGGTTTTGGTTGGTTTGGTAAGGACCAACCAATCCAAATTCATTAGTTTTCATGCAATCTTAAGTTAGCTTGCTTCTTGATTCTAGATCTGGTTAGTATCCTCCTAGGATTGACCGAGTCAATTTCTCAGTATACATGTACATGATTGATTAGACAGTAATACAAGGCGATAGAGTTCATTTTGGAAATAGGGGAGAAGGTTTCAGTGTAGTCAATGCCTTCAACTTCTGAAAAACCCTTAGCAACAAGACGAGCTTTATGTTTATCAACTTTTCCATCTAGTCCAAACTTGGTTCTATAAACCCATTTGCATCTAACAAGTTTATGTCCCTTTGGAAGAGGACCAAGGTCCCATGTATCATTTTCCAATAATGAACGATATTCTTCATTCATAGCCACATCCCAATCTGGATGGCCCGAAGCTTCTGCAAAGGTGTCAGGATCATAATTCGCTGAAGCTTAAGCCAGTAAAGAAGAGGCTCTTTCAAAGTGAGAACATGTACGACGATAATCTATAGGATCACCTGCAAGAGCACCTGCTACATCCCCAGTAGCGCAGACCCATTTTGGAAGTTGAGGAACTAAAGGAGGATCCAGAGAAGGTGGGGGAGGATTGACATCCCCGCTGTCATCATCTGAAGAAGGAATATTCTTAGAAGTAGAAAGGATAGAGAGAGGTGGAACAGTAGTCGAACTAGGCTCGTAGGCCGATATATTTTCAGCAAATTTTACATCTCTTCTGATGATAACACTTTTGTATTTAGGTTGAAGAAGTATATATCCTTTGACATCTTCAAAATATCCAACAAAAATACATTTTTCAATCTTAGATTCTAAGGCTTTATGTTTCTCATCTAGAATATAAGCCCATGCTCTACTTCCAAAAACACGAAGGTGACTTATACCTATTTTAATTGAGCTCCATGCTTCTTCTGGAGTGATATTTTTTAAAATCTTAGTAGGAGTGTGATTTACTATGTAATTTGCACAATTAATTTCTTTTGCCCAAAAATTAATACTAAGCCCTTTAGATTGAAGCATACAATTATCCATTTCCTCTAAGGTGCAATTTTTTCCTTCCAGCTGCACCATTTTGTTGTGGAGTATATGGAACAGTATGTTGTAATTGAATTCCATGCTCTGTGCAAAATTTGATGAATTTGTTGTTAACATATTCTCCGCATTATTGGATCTTAGCTTAAGAATTTGATGTCCAGATTGTTTCTCAACAAAGGCTTTAAATGCCAAGAACATGTTAAAGACTTCACTCTTGAGTTTTAAGAAGTATACCCAAGTGCGTCTGGAGAAATCATCAATGAAATTTAAGAAATACTTGTAGCCAGAGAATGAAACAACTGGAAGTGGACCACATAAATCACTATGCACAAGTTGTAAAGGGGTTGAGGCATGCCAAGCAACAAATTTTTCAAAACTATCCCAATGATGTTTTTCGAGTACACATCTGGAATAGACACCATCTCTACAAGATACCATAGGAAGCCCTGTCACCATATTTTCTTTTTCCTAGATTTTGAAGGGGGCGATAGTTTAAGTGACCAAATCGTTAATGCCAAAGTTTATTCACTTCATCATTATGAGCAAAAAATACCGAGGGAAGAGTTGATGAACCAAAGTTGTTAAACTTATACAACCTTGTAAAATCATCAGCGATGTCAGTAGCTAAAATCTGACTAGGATCTCTTAGGTCCTTAATTACAACATCATGATGTGAAAATTCAACAATTTTACCATCACCTGAATGAGTTATCTGATATAAAAATAGAAGGTTGCAAGATAAGGTAGGAACAAATAATACATCATTAAATTGATCATTGTCTAGATGAATAGTTCCAATCCCTACAACACTAAGAGATCTATCATCACCAACATATATATTTTTGGTGTTACAATCATTTAAAGAAGAAAGCATGGTTTTATTTTTTGCAATGTGATAAGAAGCTCCAGAATCAATGAGCCACTCATGAAAATGAGAATAAGAAGATACATTTAGTGCATAACTAAACTGAGATGCTTGACAACCACATGCAGAAAGTGTTATTCTTGAAGATGAAGTTGAAGTTGAAGAGTGCTCCAAATGGATGTTATGCTTCTTCATTGTTGCTTTCAAGGCTTCCAGCTTCTTAAAGCATTTGGATTCTAAGTGGCCATCACGATTACAAAAGTTGCAATGTCCATCAGTCTTCTTCCTTTTGTTTTTAATTGCCTTATCATTTTGTTGAGTTGATTTTTCATTTTGAGACTGAAATGGCTTAGGACCCTTTGTTTGGTTTAGGACCATTCTTTTAAGATGTTGCTTCTTAGAATTCTTTGAATTTGGTTGTTGTTGGGCTGCTAAGGCTTTCTTAGAAGAGTTTCTAGTATTAAGAAGACCAAGATATAAGTGTTTTTCTTATTCTCTTATTAAATAATCACAAAATGCATCAAAAGAGGGGGATTTGGATTCTTGTCCTTGAGAAATAAAGGCTTCTCTAGTAGAATGGAAGGTGGAAAAAAACATAGAGTAGGTTTGTCCTAACTTAGTAAGAATAGAATAGATAAGGCTACCATTTTCTTTCTTAACCTTAACACCTTCCAAGAGAAGTCTAAGGGTCTTGAACTTGGACAAAAAATCTTCAATGGAAGAAAATTATTGAGGTCCAATGTAAGCAACTCACTTTCAAGTTGATGGGCTTTAATTTCATTTTTAATTCCAAAAAGATTATTGAGCATTTTCATTGCTTCATCGGGGGTTTCAATTTCTGCGATATATAATCTAACGTCTGGAGAAATAGACATCCATATCAACCCACGTGCTTGATCTTGCTTATTTTCTCATTTAGCTTGTTTATCTTCATCTTGAGGTTTAGACTCTTGGCCTGAGGCTATTTGATAAAGACTTTTACTTCTAAGTAAATCCACCATGTAGGATAGCAATTGGAAGTAGTTGGTGTTGTCAAGAATATCTAGGCATGGACTTTCCATTTTAAAAGAAACTGAAGTTGTATACGCTGAAACTAAATGTTCCAATGGAAAGATCTCAAAAAATTAAGCCGATTCAAAAAAACAGCTTCTGAATGAAGAAGTTACAGCTTTTTGAACAAAAGTTGTTGAAGATGTCAATGAACCACGTGAATGTGGGGAAGTTGATGATAATGTTATATTTAAAAAAATCCCCCCTTTCCAAACTTAATCTAATTAGCTCACTTTAAAAAAAAATTGTTTTATGTGACCCACTTTTATAAATAAGCGAAAGTCATTTTTACAATGGTACTTTATGAACTATCCACTAAATTGTAACTTAAATAAAAAATAAAGTGACTTTAGAAGTATAAGTGACTCACTTTAAATAGAAGATAAAGTGACTTTAGAATTATAAGTCACTCACTTTTTATAATGGGTAAGAACACTTTTACATAAAGTAACTTTGAAACTTAAATTACACGTGTTCTCTAAAAAAATAATTCAACAAATAAGAAAACTTGAACCCAAGACCTTTATTCTCATAAAGTAACTTTAGACCAAGTGAACTAGTTTAAAAGGTTAGTAACAACAACAAAAAACTCAATTTTGCCTACAAAACAAAAAAGCAACCACACAAACCAAAGGAACAAGCAAAAGTTACCAAGTATTATGGCTTAAAGTTAGCTTTGGCCGGAAACTAGATATTTTCCTCAATGTTTTTTATTTTCCGGGATCACACTAAGACGCAGCGAAAAATAGCATACGCATGAGAAAAAAAACATTTCTTTATGTTTCTGGTTTGCCCAAATCGCATAGAGTCGCGGGACAAAGAGCATACGCAGAAATGAAAGGTATAGATCCAGTAATAATAAAAAAATTATATAGGATTATAAACCAAAATAAATAGAGAGATAAATAACTTTAACTACAAATAAACATTGTATACCTCTAGATCTTACAAATGACGTAGCCAGGGCTACCGAAAATCTTTTCGTGTGAAACGAAAGGGGTTCCTCACTGGAATAGCTGCTCCTAACACAATCGAGCAGTCCTCTTGGCCCGAAAGCGGTCAAAAACAGTAGATCCAGGAAACGACAGTCGGATGCAGTTATACCAGCTTCGGATTTGGATCACCAACAGATACGACCTTCAAATAGCTCTGATACCATGTAGGAATTTACAAGGTAAGTTCCTTAGATAGAACACCAAAGGACACCACTCACAAACAGATCACAGATCAATACACCAATTTTATTGACGTCGTTAAAACCCTCAAAGAGGGAAACAATCCACGACCTAAGCCAACGCGGCCACTTCAGGCAATTTATTAATGTAGAGAAAAGAAAATTTACATAAGCTTCTTTTAGGAACGGCCACTAGAAAAATGACCCTCCATGCTCTTTAAATAGAGATCATGGACCAATTGGGTGTTAAGACATATGTAAGAACCACTTCTATACTAGAGTAAGGACCACTTCTATACTATATATATATATATTACAGAATCACAATAAAATACAACCATAAGAGAAAAACATAGGGAATTCAAATTTATTCAGCACTAGCTAACACATCCCTGAAATTCATTTCACTGAACATATCATAAAATTACATATATTTAACTAAGGTCATAAAGAAATAATACAAAATAATATTGCAACACATATATACTATTCGCTAGAAGACGAGACTCCACTTGATTTGTCATTACTTGTCTTCCCTTGTTGTCGGTCACCTTCGAATGTGAATGACGACATGATTGATCCAAATGCGATGACCCATCGGTTAACCTCCCAGCCTACTCCTTGGGTACTCTTCTTCCCCGCGAACCCCCGAGCTGTAATGGGGTTGTACAATGGAGGAATGCAATAGCTGGCAGAGGAGAGCACTCCTTGGCTCAAGAGTCCCCTCTCCAAAATCCTCTACCTCACCAAACTCATTATAGTTTCGTAATCACTGCTCTAACATAGTCTCATTCATCCAACAATAGGGTTCCCAAAAGTGCCTTCTCCCATGGCTTGTCCCTTCTTTTATAGGAGTCCTCATAGGTGACACTTGGCATGTCATGCATAATTAATTTTTTTTTATAATTCAATAGTTTGATTATTAACCCACCCATGTGTCACTCTCTCATCAAGGGTCTCCAAAATTATTTACTTAAATCTTATTTTAAAACTAATATTTTCCTCACCTCAATCAAGATTCCTATTTATTCTCCTAGCTGCCTCTTGATCCCCGTTTGTACTCCTTAATTTGTGTTCATTACTAAAGTCAATTAATGAGTCAAGATTTGATCTCCTATGTACTTCCTAATTTAACTCAAGTTATCTCTTAGATGGATATTCTTATGTTGGTTGTTGCCACATGGAGGTTCTCTACATTTCTTTAGAATTTAATTTATTAATCTTATTTTAATTCACCATCCTCTTATCTTAATTAGGTTTAACTATTTTAGGATTAACCTTTATCCTTCTTTTTCCTAATTAAACTACATAATCTACCTAATATTTTCCAACATGGGAAGGGTAGAGTTTTTAAGGTAACCTATTTTATTTCTTCCTATGATCCTCTTAACCCAAGTTTTATTTTTTATTTAATTACCTCGGTTTCTAACCTCATTTACCCTTGATGTAAATTTATCTATTTCTCATTTCTTGATTATATTTATCAATTAATTTATTTTTAATGATTCTAAGGGTGCCAAGTTTGGTCGTGCCCTTCAAGAACTTCCCTTGAAGTTCCAAGGGTGCCATGCCTAATAGTTTATTTGT
>APFE030320799.1:20902-68045 GCA_000404065.3 Pinus taeda
TGTTTCAACCTTTCCAGCCCAAGTCACGGCGGGAGTGCTAGTGGGTGAGATCAGGGACACTACCCCACCCATCCCATGTAGTTCCATCCACTTGTACAAGCCCATCACCCATATGTGAGTCATTTGGACAAGCAACTAATATGTGCCTGCGACCACTAACATCTCATCAGAATATAGATAAACATATATAGCAGGTTTCAAAATTGACTTTGAATTTCAAAGATAAAATAATATAATTTTTTTCATCAAACTAGTTGTCGTCAACTCGTCATATGTGAGTGCCTCTGATGGTTTCCTGCCATAATCAATAATCATCAATAACAAGGTTTCTCATTGTTAGTCATTGTCATAATAGCATCATTAGCAACACCTAGTCATTCACATCATTGTTCATAGTAAGCCTGAACTAATGGAAGTAGGTAACATAGGGGACACATTCATCAATAACTGTCATCATCTAAACATCAATGGAAACATACATATCTATCAAGCTATCAACATCGTAACATCAATAGAAATATATCTATTTATCAAATTTATCATCATCATGATTTTAATAGAGAGCATACATATCCTTTACTGCCATCATCATCATAAATTCAATAAAGACCAAACTTAACCATTTAATGTTACAATCATCATAATACCAATAGATAACATACATAACAATTTATGTTATCTTCATCATAATATCAATGGAGAACATTCATAAACATCACAACCATGAATATCTCAATCAATAATAATAATAATAGCGTCATGTGCCTGAATCCTCAACCTGAGGTCCTCAAAGAATAATGTGTGGGCCTTAGGGTTAAATAAATGTTAGTGTCATATCACTATCAGTCAACTAGAGCAGGCACTACATACACCCCCTCTTAATAATAGACTTCATCTCGAAGTCCTTGGAATAGGTAAGGAAAACGGTGACGCATCTCCTCTACGTCCTCCCAAGTAACTGAACTCAGACTATAATTGTCCCACTAGACCTTGACCTGGTCCACTAACCATCGTTTAAGCTGTAAAGTTCGCTGGTCCAGTATGAAAACCGGTTCGATCATCACTGTTCCCTCGTCCAAAACTTGCAAATGACCCAAGTCAATAACATGCGAAGGATCTGAAATATAATGACATAAAATAGAAACATGAAACACATCATGCATACGTGCTAAAGATGGAGGTAAGGCAAGCCTATATGCCACTGACCCTTTCATTTCTAAGATTTCGAAAGGTCCAACAAATCATGGAGACAATTTTCCTCCCTTTCCAAATTTTATATAGCCTTTTTGGGGTCTTACTCTCAAGAACACCCTATCCCCCACTTCATAATTTCGGTCTACCCGATGAGCATCAGCATAGCTCTTTTGTCGATCCTGTGCTTCTTTTAGCCTCCTCCTAATCATAGTCATTTTTTCTTCCATCTCTTGCACCACTTCTGGTCCTATTAATACTCGGTCCTCTAGTCGGTCCCAACTGAGAGGTGTTCTGCAAGGTCTTCCATATAAGAAATCAAATGGTGCCATCTTGATGGAATTCTGATAACTATTATTGTAAGTAAATTCCACAAGTGGTAAAAACTCCTCCCATCTCTTTTGTTGGTCCATCACATACATCCGAAGCATGTCTTCAAGGATTTGATTAGTCCTCTATGTCTGCCCATCTGTCTCTGAGTGATAAGCAGTGTTGAAGTTCAGCTGGGTTCCTAAAGCTTCTTGGAAATTGGTCCAAAATCTTTCTGTAAACACTGCTCCCCTATTAGATATGATCTTTCTAGGCACTCCATGCAATCTCATAATCTCATTAATAAAAACTTTAGCTATTTCTGGTGCCTTATATGTAGTCTTAACTAGTATGAAATGGGCACTTTTTGTCAATGTGTCCACCACTACAAGTATTGAATCATGTCTTCTTGAGGTCATTGGTAGCCCCACAATGAAGTCCATTGATATAGCTTCCCATTTGGATGTTGGTATCTCATGGGGCTGCAATAAACCTGCTGGATGCCTGTGTTCAGCTTTTACTCGCTGACACTCTAAGCATCTTGCTACCAAGTTCACGATGTCCTTCTTCATCCCTTTCCAAAAGAAGAGTGGTTTCAGGTCCGCACTCATCTTCTTAACACTAGGGTGTGCCATGTATACTGCGCGATGTGCTTCATTTAAGATTAATTGGCGTATATCTTCATTTGGTGGTACATATATCCTTCCCCGAAATCATAGTAGTCCATCATTATCAAGGGAGTATTCTTCATATTTTGGGACCCTCATTTCATCCTCCCTCAAACTTTTCTAACCTCCTGATAGCAGGTGTCTTTAATTTGTAATTCAAGCAGTTTCTCCCTCAAATTTTTTAAAGGAATCACTGAAAATAACCGCGGCCTCCTACTTAAAGCATCAGCCACCCTATTTATTGTTCCTTTGATGTAAGTGATATCAAAATCATATAACTAATTAGCTTAGACCATCGTCTTTGCCTGCATTTAAGTGACCTTGAGTGAATATGTGTTGTAGCCCACAATGGTCAGTCTTAAGATCAAACTTCCTTCCTAGAAGGTAGTGTCTCCAAATCTTTAGTGCATAAACAAATGCTACCATTTCTAGATCATGGGTTGCGTAGTTTTCTTCGTGGGTTTTTAAGTTTCATTGATGCATAAGCTATTACTCTTCCTTCTTGCATCAACACACAACCCAACCCTTCCTTGGAGGCACCAGTGCAAACAAAAAATTGTTGTTCCATATCCATCACCTTCACAATTGGTGTTGTCGTTAATAACACCTTTAACCTTTGGAATGCCTCTTCACATTTTCCAGTCCAAATGAATTTCTTGTTCTTTCTTTGGAGCTCAGTAATGGGGTTTGCTATCTTTGAAAACCCTTTGACAAATTTACGATAATACCCTGCCATGCCCATGAAGCTTCGTATTTCATGAACATTGGTTGGTTTTGGCCATTCCATGATGGCCTCGATCTTTATCGAGTCTGCTGCGATACCATCCCCATAGATAATGTGTCTAAGATAATGAATCTTGGTTTGGTAAAAGGAACACTTTGACAACTTCCCGTAATATTTGGTTTTCTTTAAGACATTATAGAACTATCCTCAAGTGTTCATCATGCTCTTTTGGGGTCTTTGAGTAGATCAAAATGTCATCGATAAAGACTTGTACAAACTTGTCTAAGTAATCCCGAAATATTTCGTTCATCAAACTCATGAAAAAACTCGTGGCATTTGTCAGTCCAAAGGGTAAAACTACAAATTCATAATGCCCAAATCTTGTTTTAAAGGTTGTCTTCGAAATATCTTCTTCTTTGATTCTCAACTGATGATATCCCGACCTCAGATCTATCTTTGAAAACACAGTCGCCCCCCTCATTTGATCAAATAAGTCATCTATCCTTGCCAAAGGGTATTGATTTTTTATCATCACTTTATCCAACTGGCGGTAATCAATGCACAGTTGCCAAGACCCATCCTTTTTCTTAACAAAAATCACAGGAGCTCCCCATGGAGATATGTTAGGTCGTATGAACCCCAAGTCCAATAATTCCTTTAATTGTATCTGCAATTCCTTTAGCTATGGAGCTGACATACAATAGGGTGCCTTTCCAATAGGCCCAGTGCCTGGTTTAAGGTCGATGGTGAAATCAATTTCCCTTTTTGGGGGGTAGCCCGGGTAGTTCTTCGAGAAATACATCGTTAAATTCAACAAGGAATGGATGTTTATCAAGGCCTTCAGAGTCACCCTTATCATTTAGGGCTACCACCGAGAACATTTGACATCCCTTTCACCTAAATTTCATTAGTTGCATGGAGGAGATGAACCCCAGGGACACCCCTCGGTTCTTTCCCCTTAACGATTTTCTTTGGCCGTCATCGTCGGTGAAATGTAGAATCTTGTCTTTGTAGTCTAGGGGTGCCTTATGTCGCTCCAACCAATCCATTCCTATAACTACATCATAAACTCCTAGAATTGTAGAGTACAAGGATACCTTGGTCTTACATACACCCAGGTCCACCTCACAATCCTTTACCATCTTTCCTACATTTATTTTCATACCACATGCCATTTCTACATCTCTAAATTCATATTGTGGAGTTGCTTTATGTTTAATAATTGATAATGCATTTAGAGAAATAAATGAATCAGTAGCCCTTGGATCTATTAAAATGACAAAACTCATACCAACAATATTACCTGATGTTTCCAACACAGTGGACTAGTGTTCGACCTGGTGATTGTTCACCGCTGCATGGATGCGATGAGCCTTCCCCAAATCCCCACTGTAGTCGCATTCTTAGTTGAGTTGGTATTACCTGTCTTTTGAGGGAAATCCCTCTCGTAGTGAGGACCTCCACAAGTTCAACACCCCCTCTTAGGGGCTTGGCTGCTACTACCAACTGAACTAGGAGTTGGTCTGGAACTCTGCTGGGAAGAAGATCGGTGTTGAGGTGGTGTGACTTGGTGCTGTCGCATAGGCCAGTGCGGTTGTGGTTGACAAGTTTGTTGCAGTACCTTGTGCGAATGCTGAGCTAGATGCCTATATGGTGTTCTTTGAATTCTTCATGACCACCTTTGATGATTGAGAGTGGACCCCCTTACAAATTTATACGTTCCATATTGTTTCCACTTGGTACTCGTGATCTTGTGGGCCTTGTTGACTTACTATGTTCACTGCTCATGATCTCCTCCTCTACAATGATTGCTCGTTGAACTACCTCGTGCAAGGTGCAAGGCATTAAGATTCTAACCTTGGTCCAAATGTTTACATTTAATCCATACACAAATTTGTTCACCTTGAGATTTTCTGTGTTTAAGTGAGGGGCATAACGGAGTAATTCCATGAAACGTGCCTCATACTTTGGTAGTGAGCGACTCCCTTACTTTAATGAATTGAATTCATTTAGTTGTCTCTCAAGGAACTCCTCTGACAGGTAACGTTCTCTAAATTTTTCTTCAAATAGCTCCCAAGTTACTTCTGATATATCCATCCCCAATTGGGTTAATAATGTCTTCCACCAAAGTAGTGTGTTTCCCTCTAGCTGGAATATACCCATCTTGGCCTTCATGTTTGAGGTGTAATCTCTTAGAGTAAAACACATAGCCATGTTTTCTAACCATGCCTCTGCAGGTTGACCATCTGTGGACCCCCAAAACTCTGGAAATTTTACCTTTTTCCAAATCTCGACGTACATCATTTCTTGTATTGTTTTGGGGTGCTTTGTTTTGTATGACAGGTCCTCCATGCTCCCGTTCCAAACGGTTTATTAGTGCCTCAAACATGTGTTGAAATGATCTCATTAAGTTCAACACTTCTCCAGCTAGTATCTATTCTTGTGTTGAGATATTTTCCCATTCATTAGGTGGGGTGGTAGGAGTTGGTTGTTGTGGTGGCACCATGTTGTGCCCTTTAGTTGCCCCACTCCTTCTTGTACCTCTTCTAACCATGGTTCACCTGCCATAGTTTAATACGATTTTTTTATTTTAAGATAAAAAGTCACAATCAACGTGAGTGGTTCTATAATTTGTTTATGATGTACTTCCAAAGGAACAATTTATGCATTTATAAGTTCTTGACATTCCTATAAACTTTAATCAAAAGAGTACCAACCTCCATAAATTCTAAATTTTTAACACTTAACTTCCATGTTTAACTTGTAGTTTAAATTTTTATTTATTTATTTATTTATTATTATTATTATTATATTATTATATTTTATTTATTTATTTTATTTTATTTTATGAGCTATTAAAATTAATCTTTAAACTTAAATTTGACAATATGTGAGCCCATGAAAATATATGAAGATTTCAGCTTCCTCAATTATTGGACAAAAACTAATATACACACTATTGCATATAAGTTTATACAAGTGTATTGGTTGCAAAAAAATGTTGTAATAATACACTCACATGTTGGATGTTGTACGAAGACACTAAAATAGTTAGTCATCAAAATATCTGAGGCCTTATGGCATCATCTTCAAAACGTGACAGTACACAATATCACAAACAGAAAAATGAAACCTGCATTCTTTTACAAGTCCAAGCACACATTGCTTACTCCCAAGCTTGTTATTCTTATGAACGAAAAGACATGCTTCTAAGATTGAATGTTGGTCCTTGTCATGTAGCAGGCACTTCAATGATTGCCATAGTTTTGAATATTGTCCCAATGAAGTTAAAAAGCATCCGTGGGCACATACAAGAAGACAAAGAAAAAGCCAACCTCAAAGGAGTGTTTTGTAGCATGCTTGCCAGACAAATTGGTGGTTATTAGTTTAAGTTCCGTGCTATCTTAATAAGGCTCAAGTCCCATGGGTAAAGTACTAGGGATTGCAATAGAGTCCTTGATTACATATTACATGGGCTACATAAAATTGAATAAGAAAAACTCTAAAGAATGAAAAAAAACAGGACAACAAGTCAGCAAATTGAAACCCTGGAAACATATTAGGAAATGTACAAAATTGTTTGCTGAATAATTCATGCTACATGAGAAGTTAAAAATGATGAGAATTGTCTCCATACTTACACTGTTGCTAAGGAGATGGCATCGTCTTGATATGATTGTATGCTAACAAACACCCATCTCAATATTCTCAATCTTAATCACCAAAGCATTGTTCTTCCTCTGAGATTCTCCTCTGTGAAACTCTCTACGTGAACCCATTGCTCTCTCCAATGATCCCATGTTGTCGTGCGAAGAAAGGTATTTAGAATCATAGAAATAGCTCAAGAAGAAATGCAAATTACGGAGCAATCAGTACAAGAGGAAGAAGAAACAAATAAAGAGCAATAGCCAAAAAATGAAGAAGAGTTACCATGTAGAAGAACTAAACTCTATGTGAGCAATCTCCCTTAGATCTGTGACCATGCACAACTTACTCAGTTGTTTCAGGAATTCGGAACCGTGGAGTCTGGAGAGATTGTTCGTAACAAGGAAACTGTGATAAGCAGAGGATTTGCCTTTGTCACAATGAGCAGGGTTATAGAAGCTAAGTCAGCCATTGAAAAATTGCAAGGCTATGACTTGGATGGACGGGATATGATTGTCAACTTTCCAGCAAGAGTAATATCCAAGAAAAAGGAAACCGATGACTCCTATGTTGAGACTCCATATCAATTTTTTTTGGGTAACCTCATGTTGTTTGTCTAAATACAATTCCTATCCAGTCAAATTGATATCTGACACTGAAGTATTTAGGCCAGAATTCCAATAGAACACTAAATGAAGATTTGTCACCCTAACTTCTGTTTAGTTGTGATTGAGAAGGAAACAAAGTTTGAATTGTGCAGAGTCCTCGAAAAATTAAATTCGAAGTCATTCCAAGAAAATCGAATCTGGGCACAGTTTCTTATTTAAAGAACAAATAGAATTATGGTGCAGAATGGCTAGATGTGTCAATTCGAGGAACCAGAAAACCACACGCTGTAATGTTGGCGAAAGGAGCGTGGCGCTAAGAGAATATATTCGGAATTAAATATGCACAGAGAACACACAGTAAAGTTTGGTAAGTAATGCTTCGGCGGTATAAGGTATTGGTTAAGCATCTCAACTCAGGTTATATACCCATAATTTATGCATACTCGAGTACCCCCACCAATTGCGTCGATAAGTCTAGCTTCTGTGGAGTTTTAGCATAGTATTTCATCATGTTTGTGTTTTTTTTTTTTCAACAGTAATTTCAAAATCTATCTGAGAGCCTAAGCAAATTCGACCCAACCGTTGGTTGTTGTTTGATCATGGATATTGAGTGTAAGGACCAGTTCTAATTTAGAGCAGCGCCGCTAATCTAAGCACCAGTCTCAAGATTTGAGTGTTTGGGTTTAAAAGGGTCTCACTGCTTTTCTTTCTTTTGGACAGGAAAACAAATGATGTTCCAGTTCTCCATGAGACAGATCTTTTGTACATTAGAAAGGGTGATTCTTATTTGAATTAACTTGACCCTGTGGAGCCAGGCAACAGATTGAGGAAGGTCTGAAACTACAGATGATTGGATTCGTTGGTCCTTTTTGCTGAATGAAGTTAACCTTGACTAGAATAGTCGTGTGTGCAAATTGTTAATTTCTCAAAAGATCTCGGGGGTCTTTTGTGGTGTTTCGCCATAGATATTTGAAGTCTTTGTTGCCTTTGACCTGGTTCAGAATTCGCACACCCTTGAAGCTTAATGTTGCCACATTCTATTAGTGTGAAGGCTTGGGCAGAAGTATCATGATGCTTGAAGTTTGAGGCAATGTGGACAACTTCATTGGTTGTGACTCTTTGTATACACTAGTCAAGCCTATTTCACTCAAGCTTTCCAGATACACCTTGTTTCAAGAGCTAAATTTGTCATAATAGAACCGATCCAGTGATCTAAGTTATGCGCATTACCATTACATACACATTTTTGAAACATAATTGCGCCTTTTTCTAAAGCAACAATTTTAAAGAAAATTTATAAGGCATATGCTTGGACTGGAACATTGTTGCTTGAAGCATCAAATTTAATTTTGCTGCATAACAATCTTTGAAGTTTTATCTTATGCAAATTAGACCATAACTAAGGGTTCAACTAACCTATTTGTTGCCTCTGAAATTGGTTGAATATTATGTCCTAGACAACAATATAACGCTAGCCTAATCAAGATGTATAAAAACAAACCTGAGGTATCCTTTTGGCATTATGAGTAATATCCCTAATGCAGACTTGAAAAATTAACTTTAAAGTTCTCAAGGAAGATTGGCATTAAACGAACAAGAATGTTTGATTGAACAATGCCAAATATTCAACAATGATATCTCCACCAAGCTTCTACGCTTCAGTGCAGATACCTGTCAAGAAGTTGTTGGGGTGTTGATCTATTCTTTAAAATACAATTTGGTTGTCTCAGACAGTGGAGATAATACATGATAATGAGTACTATGATTGTAATCTAGCAGCAGTTCTAAGGATGTTTAATTTCCACTCTATATTTGAAGGTTCACTGATAGGGCAGTTTTGAGAAAATATTAGGTTTTGATCAATCATGTTTTTGTGGAGAAACTCAAGGGAAAATATAACATGGTAATTCAAGCTATTTTGCATTCAGGCCTGAGATCTGTTTAAGGAAATGTTGCAGAAGGGTATTACACCCAACGACATTACATAAAATGTTTTGATTAATGACATTTGTAATGAAAACAGAACGGGGTGTTGAGAGTTGTGCTTCGGTAAACAATGCACGCAGTGAAAATAACAGAGGAATTGCATAAATCCCTCTAAACCACGATTATCTCAATTGAGAGACGCCATGAGCACTCAACAAAAATCATCATTGCTCAGGTTTGGAATGGCGATTGCAACATTATAAATGTAGTACATATTGAAAAAAATTAGTCATGCATGCATGGGCCCATAGGTCTCAAGGGTTCAACCTGGCTTTGATACCAAGTGTAAGAACCACTTCTATACTAGAATAAGGACCACTTCTATACTATATATATTTATTTATTTTTACAGAATCTCAATAAAATACAACCATAAGAGAAAAACATAGGGAATTCAAATTTATTCAGCACTATCTAACACATCCTGAAATTCATTTCACTGAACATATCATAAAATTACATATATTTAATTAAGTCCATAAAGAAATCATACAAAATAATATTGCAACACATATGTACTATTCACCAAAAGACGAGACTCCACTTGATTTGACGTTACTTGTCTTCCCTTGTTGTCGGTCACCTCTGAATGTGAATGACGACATACTTGATCCAAATGCGATCACCCACCGGTTAACCTCCGAGCCTACTCCTTGGGTACTCTTCTTCCCCGCGGACCCCCGAGCTGCAATGGGGTTGTATAATGGGGGAATGCAATAGCTCGCAGAGGAGAGCACTCCTTGGCTCAAGAGTTCCCTCTCCAAAATCCTCTACCTCACCAAACTCACTATAGTTTCATAATCACTGTCTGACATAGTCTCATCCATCCAATAATAGGGTTCCCAAAAGTGCTTTCTCCCATGGCTTGCCCCTTCTTTTATAGGAGTCCTCACAGGTGACACTTGGCATGTCATGCATAATTAATTTTTTTTTATAATTCAATAGTTTGATTATTCACCCACCCATGTGTCACTCTCTCATCAAAGGTCTCCAAAATTATTTACTTAAATTTTATCTTAAAACTAATATTTTTCTCACCTCAATCAAAATTCCTATTTCTTCTCCTAGCTGCCTCTTGATCCCTGTTTTTACTCCTTAATTTGTGTTCATTACTAAAGTCAATTAATGAGTCAATATTTGATCCCATATCTACTCCCTAATTTAACTCAAGTTATCTCTTAGATGGATATTCTTATGTTGGTTGTTGCCACATGGAGGTTCTCTACATTTCTCTAGAATTTAATTTATTAATCTTATTTTAATTCACCATCCTCTTCTCTTAATTAGGTTTAACTATTTTAGGATTAATCTTTATCCTTACAATGATGTACCTCTTTCCCCTTTTTCTTAATTAAACTATATAATCTACCTAATATTTTCCAACATGGAAGGGTAGAGTTTTTAAGGTAACCTATTTTATTTCTTCCTATGATTCTCTTAACTCAAGTTTTATTTTTGATTTAATTACCTCGGTTTCTAACCTCATTTACCCTTGATGTAAATTTACCTAGTGTTCATTTCTTGATTATACTTATCAATTAATTTATTTTTATTGATTCCAAGGGTGCCAAGTTTGGTCGTTCCCTTCAAGAAATTCCCTTTAAGTTCCAAGGGTGCCACGCCTAATAGTTTATTTGTGATGCCAATGGTTCCAAGTTGGTCGTGCCCTTCAAGAAATTCCCTTGAATTTCCAAGGGTGCCACACCACTTGCCCTTCAAGCATTCAGTGACTACGAGGGAAAAGTATAGTCGCAACGTCATAGACCACTATCATCTCTTATGTTCTCTGCTATAATGAGACTAATGGTGTCGGGGATCAAGGTATCCGCCTTGATGCGCGCCCCCTGATAAAATCCTCATGAGCGACCCAACTTTGGGACCTGCCCTCATGACATCGTGATCTTCAAGGCGAAGGTGTTTCAACCTTTCCAGCTCAAGTCACTGCGGGAGTGCTAGTGGGTGAGATCAGGAACACTGTCCCACCACTCCCATGTAATTCCATCCACTTGTACGACCCCATCACCCACATGTGAGTCATTTGGCCAAGCAACTAATCTGTGTCTGCAACCACTAACATCTCATCAAAATATATATAAACATATATAGTAGGTTTCAAAATTGACTTTGAATTTCAAAGATAAAATAATATAATTTTTTTCATCAAACCAGTTGTCGTCAACTCGTCATATGCGCGTGCCTCTGATGGTTTCCTGTCATACTCAATAATCATTAGTAACAAGGTTTCTCAGTGTTAGTCATTATCATAATAACATCATTTACAACACCTAGTCATTCACATCATTGTTCATAGTAAGCCTGAACTAATGAAAGTAGGTAACATAGGGGACACATCCATCATAGCTATCATCATCAAAACATCAATGGAAACATACATATCCATCAAGCTATCAACATCATAACATCAATAGAAATATACCTATTTATCAAATTTATCATCATCATGATTTTAATAGAGAGCATACATATCCTTTACCGCCATCATCATCATCATAAATTCAATAAAGACCAAACTTAACCATTTAATGTTACAATCATCATAATACCAATATATAACATACATAACCGTTTATGCTATCTTCATCATAATATCAATGGAGAACATACATAAACATCACAACCATGAATATCTCAATCAATAATAATAATAGCGTCATGTGCCCGGATCCTCAACCTAAGGTCCTCAAAGAATAATGTGTGGGCCTTAGGGTTAAATAAATGTTAGTGTCATATCACTGTCAGTGAACTAGAGCGGGCACTACAACATGGATCAAATATTGATAATACCAAAGAGAGAATGAATCATCGAATCACTTCATGTCTAGAAAATATCGTGATCGTTGAATTGTAAGTTACAAAAAGTACATACTAAAGAAACACACTTTACCTAACTACACACTAGACCAAGTTATACTTAATTATTTCCTATGTGTTGGAATATCCTAACACCCCAATCTCTTTCAACAATGTCATTTCTCCCTAGATGTTTGGTTAAAGGCCTTTCAAAAAAGTTTGCAATGTGGACACCATCCATGGGAGTTAGTAGAAAATGTTTGACTTATGGAAAAACAAGATCCATTGGACTCGAAAATCTTCTATGTTGGCCATGCAAAGTTGGATAACTCTCCCTAAGTATTTATGTTGGCAAATTTGGTTAGCTTGTAATGGTGCAATCTTCAACGAAGCCCAACCATTGCCAACTCAGATAGCAAACAATGCATTAAATTTATTATTCAAATCTATCTCACCTCGAAGCTTTAAAATTTCAGACTTTGAGGAACTATCTCTAGCATAAAAGAGTTGGATTGATGTTGGTAAAGTCCCAAATCATGTTGTTAACTTCAACTCTCATCCTAACATAAACAAATTCTCTTGTATAAGGTTGGATCTTGATGAATTTTTAAATGGATACAAAGTATAGAGTATCCCTTGATGTGCTTTGTTGGAGCATCGAAGGATAATCCTAGGCTTGCAGAAGCGGGAGGGGTCATCCTTTGCCCTGATGATCAAAGAGAGATACAATTCACTTTGGGATTGGGCACTTCAACAAATAACCAAGTTGAATATTGGCACTTTGGAGAGGACTAGACTTATCCATTATTAAAGGTATAAGGAGTTTGATGGTTTTTGGAGACTCAATTCTTGTAATAAAGCAAGTTAATAAGCTAAAGGTAAGATGAATAATTGTCAATGCCACAATACTTCAAAGGATTGCTTTGTAGTTGAGGAATTTGAAGAGATAGAATTATTCCATGTATATAGACAAATGAACATAGAAGCAGATAAGCTAGCTAATAAAGGAGCAACTCTGAAACAAGGCACCATGGAGTTGGACCATACAAAAATCTTATTTACCCCTTTACTATGATGAGTCCAAAAAAGTTTATTGTTGAAAAAGATGGTCATTCAGTCATCAAAATAATGAAACAAGCCACCAAAATTTTTTAAGGGAATCACAAAGCACAACACTCATCGAGCTCCAGCATACAACTTGTTCCAACGCAGATGTTGTCAATTAAATACACAGGAAGGGTATGCATACAACAACTATAATGATAACCATTCTAAGACACAATGTGTTAATTGGTGTACTAGATGGCGGAGGAAAGGGAAACTGCGTAAAACGACAAAGAATGAACAACATACACCATTAAATGCATGGTGCAGAGCTTTAAGAGTTTTCACTCTTGAGTTAAATGTGATTCACCTTAGAAAAGTTTGTGAATTCAACGCTCTTGCAGGGATGGACTGCTCCCACAATGATTTGATTTGGGCAGATTTGGTAGTAATGTCCTCCTTCAGGCGATGTCACCTCAATAAATGAGCCTCACATAGTTGTATAGAGCATGTATTAGCGAGCACGATGCCAACATTAATTTGGAATTGGTTTAGAACATTCATCAGTTCAAGAGTTTTGAGTTACAGTGGGTAGAAATTGCATCTACAGAGCCAAATTCGTGTGAGCAAGACTAGGAGAGTTTGAGACAGTTGATAGACAACCTGACAGACGCAGTGGTGTCAATAATGGAGTTGATGAAGAGGCAAAGTGAAATGGTAGAGCAGAAGAAAGAGGCAAAGATGGAATTGTTGGAGAAAAAATGTGATTGGTTCCAGAGGAAACTAGACAATAAATTGGCAACTATGGAGGTAGAGATTGTGGTCCTGAATCTCAGAATGACTAGAATGGAATCCTCCAACAAAGGCGCTTAGAGTAGACCGGAGGAACTAGAGTCTAGTGAAGCTCAACCAAAGCAAAAGATCAAAGGATTAACTGAGCAAGGAATGTGGTCGCACATCACTGCTAAGAAAAAAATGAACACAACAACAGAGGTTGGGCCATATGGAACAAGTTAATTTTCAATCTTAACAAATATTTTGCAAGTATGCTTTGTTTTTAGGAGACTTTTGTAAAAATTATGTAAGATCAGTTTAGAGTTGTAGTTAGAAGATCTCGTAGACGCAGGAAAAACTCTCTTGTGGATGTATTGAAACAGTGAAACCTTTGAGAAATATGAAAGATGTAAAAGGTTCTAGCTTTGAAACCTTACTATCTTTTAATACAAAATGATAACCATTCCATTTAAACATAAATAAACTGAACAATAGCAATTTATGTTGTAACCATTTAAACTAAATTCATTATCTAGCATTTAACTTGTTCTAGCTGAAGTAACCAAATGAACACAATCAAATATTCAATAACTACAAATTGAGTTGTTCTTTTACTCAATGATAATCAAACATAAATAGATGGAAAATCCATGTTCTAGATGCTCTCTATTCCAACTATTAATCGCAATCAACGTACCAATGAAACATAAATGGTTTATTTACTTTACATGATTCAGCGGAATCTTAGAATAATTTGAAAGAATACAACCTATGAGCAAGGAAAGAAAGATTATTCATAGTGATTTTGTAACCTACTTGAGGTATCACATTCTAAGTGTGTTAGTTTTGGTTGAGCAGTTCATAGGTTTGGTGAACCTAAGACTTGAAATAGGTCATAAGTAAAAGTTTCACTTATCTTATCCCCCAACCACCCATGAAGAAAAGGATAAGGTTTGTCACTCCCACCATCTCACTCAATAATTATCATTGCTTTCATGGCCACATAGCAAGGTTTAATATTTCATTCATTCTTGATAATTTGAAGGTCAATAAACCATCCAAAACCATTCAATTATTATTAATCTTTTAACTTTTTTTTTTTTTTTTTTTTTTTTAGTAATAGCATAATTTAATTAGCACTCAGCACTATGCAAATCATTTGTAATCAACCAGCATTATTATTACAATTTTTCAATTGAATAATAATTCAAACATTTAGGGTTAATAATGCAGATGTTCTCGCATACATTTGTGGCTAGCATATCTATGTTCCACATAGACACCCATAATCTACAAATTATCAATTATTAAAAACTAGCATTCGCAACAAATGTTGCAAAGGAAACGCCGTAAGGCATAACTATGGGTCTTAAGGCATAAATATGGGTCTTAATGGGATATCTTTTTTATGAATCATTGATTGCCCATAGATTCTGGGGGTCATAGGATGCCGATGGATGAGCTGCTTCTGAGTAAGAGGATTGAGAATGAGAAGAGAAATCACATTTTTTATATGTAGTAGCACTTATTGCACCCAAATTTAGGAGTTAAAAAACCTCATATCCTTGAAAAATTTCTACTTCAAAATAGGATGCATTGTCCGTGATTATGCCTATGGTGGTCATATAAAAAACAACAAAGAAAAGCCTCAAAGATTACATAATGGCTTTAGATCCCAAATGGACTTGACAATCTTCATATAATGGATTTGGTCTATTTTGCATGCCACAATACTTAGGATTGAAGCATAGACCTGTTTGACTATACACATGGTGAGACTAATTTACAATCTATATTAGAGAAATCATACCCAAGGCCTTTCCAAATTCAATTACTATTTATAATGTTGTGCCATTAATATTGCCAATAAGTGTTGGAAAAAATTATGGTGTCACATGAAAAATTATGCATCTCAAACATAGCATTTAAAGTGCAACAAAACTTGTTTTTAATTTGATTGAAGTTCCATTTGCATCATGCAATCAAATTGTTATCTATAAAATCCTATCCCTATCGTTAATACAAAATCACATCATGATGTGATTTACATTGTATATATCATTTTTTGACCTTTAATTACTTTCTCTACTTTCTCTTTTTAAAGTTGATGTCAAATTATATTATATTATGTGGACATGAAATATTATATTTTATTTGCAACCCATAGCGAGTGAATTCTTTGTAATATCAAGAACAAATCTACTTATCATACTAAGATTGAGATTATTGATGTTTTATAAAATTTTTAATTAATTAAAAATAACTCAACATGCATATTCATTTTTCATTTTCATTTTATATTATACCAAATATTGCTTTTTAAAATTTTTAATTTTTTTATTTTTTATTTTTTTTTTAAATGTTTATTAGCTTCTATCGATCCATATGTTAAACTATTCCAAAATAAATAAACCTAATTAACTAAAGTACTACAAAAAGTTTAGGGTTTAAAAAATTTGCATTCCTTGAAATAGAATTTTGTGAAGTAAAAGGAACTACTTGTGCTTAGTTACTTCTTGATGACTTAAAAAAGAATACAATTGTTCGTTTAAATATTAATCCTCATAATAAGGTCACATGGCAATAAAAACCACACTTATAACGAATGAAAACCATACTTATAAAGAATGACAGACATCTTGATGACTTAAAAAAGAATGCAATTGTTTGTTTAAATAATTAATCCTCATAATAGGGCCACATGGCAATAAAATGTTGGAAGATATTAATTCCAACTACTCTCTATTAATGCAATAGCTAGATTAATCTAGAGGAATACAACGAATGTTTAAAGTACAGGTTCGGCGGGTCATCAACTATAGTTGGCGTTGAACGGCTACAGTCGGCGGATTTAGGTAGATAATAAATAACCGTAGGTGAATCGCTGTAATGAGTTTTGTATAAATGTATGTGCCTTGAATGTAATAAACAAGCTCATTTTATGAGTCTTCCAGTTTCTAAGTTGGTATCTGAGCTGAGGGTTTCGGCAGAGTGGAGAGCTCAGGAGTGTGGGCTATTTTGAGTTGTGAGAGGTCACCCTGTGGTGCTGTGTGCGCGGTCCAGAAGATAGACCTGAGGCGAGTTGTGAACTTCGAGCGCTGCCTGGTTGAGTGTGATCGTTATGGAGTGACTCTTCGTTTTTATGGTGAATCGGTGAGGTGTGGTGTTGGTGATAGTCTCACTTTGAGGCCGAGTAGCAGTGTGAGCAGTGAACGTGGAGCTACGCTAAAAATAACATTGTTCAAAAGCGTGGTAGAGGTGTGAGCAGATAAGGGGGTTGTAATATGTGAAGCAGCGTTAAAATTTTGGTGAGCTTTTAAAGCACGGAGGAAGAGCGCCGAGGGAGAGATGATTGTGGAGTTTTGGTGAGGTTGCGTGACTTGTAGAAGTTCGAACAAGTTTTGTTAATGTGTGCACATCGAGGAGGAGATTTGTGTCTTCGTCAACTACTCCCTGTTGGTGGTGCCCGGTGTTTGGAAGGTGTTGGGCGATGTGTTCCAAGCCAAGAAGGAGTGAAAGAAGCATTGATGTGTGAAAGTGATCAAATATTGATTCTGTATCTATTGTTGAAGGCTCAGTGCCGCCATTGCTGCCTGCTGTAACATAAGGGCGAGATGCGAAAATCGCCAGATTCGCTTAAACAACTGTGAAGTTGTTCCTGCTATATGTTATTTTGCAGAATCCCGTCCTATTGTTAGAGTGAGCACTGTTGCCCCATTCCAGAGCAAGTAAAAAAGTCTCTGTGCCTACGTTCAGTTTAAAGCGGTTGAGTTTGAAGTTTTGTGTGTAGTGTTTAGTCTTTGAGTCTCCGCTCTCTCTGATATGGGATCTGCTGCGTGTGGAGTCACAAAGTGTATTTTGAAATCTTGCCTTGCATGTTGTATTGTGCCTTCTGATATGTTGTTGGTGTGGCCTATTGTGTGGACTTAGTTGGTGCTGATTGTGGAGTAAAAGCTTGTGGCTTGGCATAGCCTAGTAGTTGAATTTTCTCTAATGGCAATAGTTGTAGAAGAATATGAAATGCTTCAACCAACAGTAGATTTGAATCAGCAAGAAGAATTTGAAGGCACTGATGCAATATTGAAGCGATTAGTGCCAGTTTGGCCAATTTTCTCGGGTAAAAATTTTAAGCTTTGGGCAATTAAAATGGAAGGATTTCTTGGTTCAGTAGATTTATGGAAATTTGTCCAAGAAGCTTCTATGAATTTGGATGATAAGTGTAGAAATGCAATAGCATGTTTCTCACCATATCAGCTTTAGATGAAAATATTTTGTCTAATATTTTGCATGAATTTGGTGAAATATGTGATGCAAAAATATTTTGGGATATTCTTGAAATGAAATACAGTATGGAGGGTAGTGAGAAAGCTGAAATTGTTGAAGGTGTTGTTGCTAAAAGTGATTGTGCTGAACGCATCATAGCTGGGATTAAGGGTGAAAGTATGTCCTTAACTAACAATAAAGTATGTGATATTAAGGAAATTCCATGTGATGCAGAAACATATGAAGTCAAATTTGATGACAATTATGTATCCCATGATGATTGGTTCAATATGATGCATGAAAAGCATCTGAGTTGTTGTTTGGTGAGAAGAGTTGCCTACCTTCATACACAAATCAAATGTAGGACAACATGTTTGCAACAACAAAATTGACGAAAGAGGTTGAAGACATGAATCAACCAACAAAGAAAAATGAAAGAAGCAAAGCTCTTTCGAAAGAGCACGATGACAAAAATCAATATGGTTTTGAATCTAACGTTGTTTCTGAGTGTGCAGATATTGACAATCAGGAAGAAGCAACAAAACATGAATTAGATTACCTTGTTCGGGATCTTGCATTACATTCCAATCCGAAAAAGGTTGCTGATAAGGGGAAGAGGAATTCTTTTAGGAAAGTCAGAAAGGTGAAGCTGAAACTACATAAGCAAAGAAAAAAGAACAAGCATGGAGCCTTTAATAAGAAGGGAAAAAAGAAATGTTTCGTTGTAAGCCTAGCTGAGACATAGACCAGCAGGCATATCAATTAAGAGTATGTTTGTTATATAGTTGGAATTAAGGGGGAGTGTTGGAAGGTATTAATTCCAACTACTCTCTATTAATGCATTAGCTAGATTAATCTAGAGGAATACAACGAATGTTTAAAGTACAGGTTCTAGAATTCGGCGGGTCATCAACTATAGTCGGCATAGAGCAGCTACAGTCGGCGAATTTAGGTAAATAATAAATAACCGTAGGGGAATCGCTGTAATGAGTTTTGTATAAATGTATGTGATTTGTAATGTAATAAACAAGCTCATTTTATGAGTCTTCTAGTTTCTAAGTTAAAAACCATACTTATAAAGAATGAGAAGCATCGGCTGCCAAATAATTCGCCAAAGTGAGCCTTCCTAAAACTTCTTTTCAAGGCATCCGCTGCCAAATAATATGCCAAAACGAGACTTCCTAAAACTTTGTTTTTTAAGTAATTAAATTTTTTCAAGTAATTAAATAAGAATACAATTGTTTGTTTAAATAATTAATCCACATAATAGGGCCATATGGCAATAAAAACCATACTTATAAAGAATGATAGGCATCGGCTCCAAATAATCCGTAAAAATGAGCCTTCCTAAAACTTTGTTTCAAGGCATCAGCGGCCAAATAATCCGCCAAAATGAGCCTTCCTAGAACTTTTTTTCAAGTAATTAAATATTGTCCAATGATCTAAAATAAATATCCAGCAACAAATATATTTTCTATAAATAAAACAAAATACTGGAAAACAACCATCAGAAAGCAAAGAAAAAGAACTCACAGAGTACGTTGTCCGGTTGATGCCAAAAAATATTCTATTTCAATTTATTATGAAATACCCTGTTGGTGAAGCCATTAAAAATACCTTTTGCAATACCCTAAATTAAAGTTGACCTTGCAAGGTTACAAAGATAAAATATTGTTTATATTATAAAATACTGTTTATATTAATGATAAAATTATATTTTTACCAGATAAAACTGGTAAGAAAAATATATACAAGTGGAATTTCAATTTTAATGCCAAGTAGAGGAGACGACTTCTCCTCCATTTAGCTAAAGTAATGAGAATCTCCGAACCATGTTCCTGGGGATCAATCTCAACAACAAAATCATATTCGAATGGACAAAAAAACATATTCAACGAATTTGGACCACTAAAAAAATCCGTGTCCCAATCTGTCGATAAAACTGGTTCAAAAATTCTCGGTCTCAATCAGCTAATTAATAAACAAGTCAATGAAAATTATCCACTTCAATAGCTAAAATTCTCGGTCTCAATCAGCTAATTAATAAACAAGTCAATGAAAATTATCCACTTCAATAGCTAAATAAATAGAACCGGAAATTACAAAATATACATGATTATGTTATAAATCATGTATATTTTGCAATTCCCGGTTTTATTCGGGATCTGGGACTAGTACAGAACGACCCTCTTCTTCATGTTTTTTGATGATTATTAATCTTTTAACTTTTTTTAAATTTTTTAGTAATAGCACAATTTAATTAGCACTCAGCACTATGAAAATCATTTGTAATCAACCAGCATTATTATTACAATTTTTCAATTGAATAATAATTCAAACATTTAGGGTTAATAATGCAGATGTTCTCGCATACATTTGTGGCTAGCATATCTATGTTCCACATAGACACCCATAATCTACAAATTATCAATTATTAAAAAAATATGGACACTCAATAACATCTGATATTGCATAATGAGTACAAGATTTTACTACTTCAATCAAGTTTTAAATCATCCATCGAATATGCAATCACACGAGACGTGAAATGCATAAATCACCTCTCCTCTCCATCCTTCTCTCGTCAATGGTGCAAGCCCACTATTTAATCCGTTTCTCTCTAACGAATGGGTCAAAGGCACTACATCCACCAACCCCCACAAACAGCACTGGCAGCCACCATCACACAACCACGGTAGAATGAGGTAAATTCCAAATGACTCCCACAATTGCAGGACTGGAGGATAAACAGTAAGCAATATACTTTCAATTTTCTTGGGTCTACACCAGTATCGCATCCACCTCTCTCGTTGCTCATGCTAGCCTCTAGGGCAATTTCCTTAAGTTGTCTTAGTTTAATCAAGTCTTCCATCTTGCGAGAGCAGACTTTTCAGAAAATCTGTGGCATATACACCATGCTAAAAACATCAATGATCAATCACCAACAGTGATTTCAAGATGTCTGCAACATCAACTAAAATCTCGATGCCACAGCTCCTTGGCTCCTACATTATCGATCAACCTATGAGTCAGCTTTATAATGGTACCCACATGATTGTAGATATAATCATAATCCATGTGATATAATTTACAATTAATCATTAATACCGAATCGAACAACATCTACACGCTTGCCTCATGTGTCACATATATTTACACCTGATTGAAACTGCAGTAACAAACACCCATGAACAGTGTAAAAACACAAGGGAAACACTCCATCATCATAAATATGTATTAATAGAACGCAAACCATCATTAATATTATTCAGAGTTTAATAGGTCATGATATTCACATATCTAATTGAATAGCAATCTTGCTGAATCACATCACATTATTAAAATCAATAATATTACGTCATCAAGGCCAACATTATAACAAAAATTCACAATGCATCAAGGCCATATTATACGGCGTTACACTTGTTCAGAATTCCCCTCCCAAAGTAGGGGCAGAGAAACCATCTTTGACATTTCCAACAAGTTGGAACAAACTGCCACGGTCCTTGCCATTTTGTTCCATGTCCCTCTTCATTTCAAGCAATATTTTGCTTTAGAAGCACAAACAGAGCATTCCTTCTCATAGTCACCAAGACGACGTTGATAAAACGAATGCATGCACATAAAATGACTGTTGAAGGACCAGAGAGTAAATGTACATGCAGCGCACTTGCTCAGCTGAAAAATCCTTCCATTCATACGTTGCTCTTGTACTTCTCCCCACATCGCTGCAGTCTATTTTGTCAAATATAAGATAAGAGGGCACCTTATGAGAAAGCGCAAATGTAGTCGATGCATATAATGTTCACTTGCTATTTTCATCTTCAAGCATTTCCTCTATTTTGATGGGAAATTTTGGAATGCATCAATGTCTAGTCATACGATTCATGAGCAAACAAACATAACTGTGGAAAGTAAAAAACTTATATGGCAAACTGCGAAGATCTAACATGGCTTTTGTAGTAGAATCTTTAGAGAGGAAATGAAGGTGTCAAGGTTTAACAGTGATAGAAGTGACACTAGAGAATAAATGAACTATTATCAGAGAGCACCAACTTTCAACTCCCTGTAAGTTGCTACTATTCCTTTAATTATGACATTTCTAGAACTAAGGTCAACTTCCAGTGAGTTGCTATGATGCCCTTAATTACGCCATTTCTAGAATTAAAGGTAGCAACCCCAGAAAAAACACACAAATCTCTGGATATTTATTCTAGAAAAAGAATGATACAGAATCTCATACAAATGTGGACCTTAATGTCATTAATGAGAAGATGAATGCAGAAAGAGTCTCAACTTCATTTTAGGCAACTGAACCTATTCTAGATGATATTAGTTGTTATGCTAGTTATTGCATGGGCTCCGTCCTTGTTGATCTAGTAATTGTGGCATTGTAGCTCCAAGGCGATAAACTACATTTGCTAAGACTTGGAAAAGTATGTTGAGGAGCCAATTTGGGTTATTGTTATTAGGAGATCCAAATTAGAAGCATTAAAGGGCCTTAATGGCCTATGCTTATTGTATGAGTAATTCGTGCTTAGTAAGTTGCATAGTTCAATTGTGACATTGTCTCATAAATGGCCCTAAAAATGCTGGGAAGGGTTTTGTTCCCGCTAAAGATTCTCAAGTTATTTAAGTAGATTAAAACTATGGTACACAGATTCAGTAACTACCCATGAAAAAAACAGCTATGCTTGTAATGCTGAACTTGGACACAAAAATCCGAGAGTATCCTGTGGCTAAAAGGATTAATGAAGGTATCCCACATGAAGATGACCCTGTGTCAATTGTATGACTTTTCTAACTTTTGGTATTAATAATTAGGTATATTGGTTTGTTGAATTTGTTCTTTGCTTGAATCTGTAGATTGTTTAAAGGGAATGGTTTCAAATATAACAGGCTGATAGAACCGGAAAACTCCATTTAAAAGAGTTTAGTATGGAAAAGTCAATGGAGGAAACACACAAGTCAACGTATGGTCCTTACAAAATCAAGAATTAAAAATCATGATATAATTGAACTTCAAGAGCACATTTGTTTGTCAACTTTAAGAATTACAGCAGTGTGTGCAAAACAAAATACTAACGTTCACAGTTGTGGTCATTCAAAAATATACAAATGTAAGCATGAGCCTAAGCTATAATTTACTGTATTCTTATCATGATTTCAAAATTATGTGCTTATCGAATTATAGAAATGAGTGCTGGCACTCCCATCTGATCAGCAAACAAAATATATGGCTGATGGTGTCAGGTACGTTTGAATTGATTTTTTTTTTTTTTTAAACGGCAGTGCTCAGATCATTTTCACACAATATTTCATCCATAGATTTTGTTGGGTGGATGACTGTTTACTTATAGAGCACAGAAATGCCTATGCCTCTACTCACACTTAACCAAAGAAACATAGATGATCATTGTGAGACTATTTTTGAAGTTTTGTGTTACCTGAGGAGGATAAGGCAAGCACTCAGCAATGTGAAGCTAAATTCGAAAGAGCATTTGCTGGTAAAGGCAGTTTGTTGTAGGGGCTGCAGAAGAAGAAACAATTTTGTTGAGAAAAAGGCTTCAGTGAATCAGGATACAAAATAGCATTTGCCGAGTAATGGCATTTTAGTGTAGGGGTTGCAGAAAAGAAATAATTTTGGTGAAAAAAAAACATATAATTTATTTATAGTCATAGGCCCAGGTTCAGGTTGAATCTCTGCCCCAGCTCACTTATGTTTTGCTTGTTTAAACTTTAAAATTAAGATGAAGGAAGACAGTAGAGGCAGCAGGAAGAAAAGAATTTTGTGGTTAGAAAATGGTTCCCAGCTGGGCAAATATGAAAAAATAATGTCTGAGTTGACCAGAGGCAAAGAGAAGCTTGATGTAAAAACCATCAGAATAGGGACAAACAAGATGCAGTACTGAAGTTAGGGGAGCTTAATCAGCTAGTTATTAAAAATATCAAGAACTTAGAAGAAGAGGAGGAATGTTTGGCAGAGAAGCTCAATCAAATGCATAAGAAACTGACATTCTTGAAGCTGCATCCAGAACAAATTTCCATATGTAGTCCAACACGGATAACATGGTTTCCACATGGCAATGGTGAAGAAGGAATTCAAAGAACAACATGCAAAAAAAGATGAGGAATAAAAGTTTGACATTTCTAGAGTTTCAAACCAACTGCAGGAAGATAAGGAAAGTTTTGAGAAAGAAGAGGACTGCAGAGCAGTGGTTTCTGATTAAAAGAAATCTAGAAGCTAGTGTTATGAAGTTGAATGATGAAATTCAGGGAATATCTTGTTAATTTTAGATGACAACGGTATGTTCTATGCTTTAGCACAATTTACTTCAATGTTCCTTTAGCAGCCCGATGACAATTTCCAATTATATCCAGTAGCAATCACATTAACTTAAACACATTGACAGTAAATGCAGATAGAACATAAAAACATGTGCAGAAGACAAGCCAAGACAAGATGACACAAGATATGGCGGATGTCAGCAACAAATCCCAATGTGGGGAAACCCTTTAATCAAATCTTCTTCTTATTCTTCAATAGTTCAACAAAAAGAGAGAGAGTACAAATATCATAATTACATGCCCAAAACAGTCCTGTCAAATCAGCAGTCAACTGCAGCCCTAACCAGAAAGTCAATGGTGGTCTAAGCAACTCAAAATGTCCTCCAAGCAGCTCGGTCAACAGCAGAAGAATTTGGCCTTCCAAGAGGGTCAAAGTCAGCCCAAAACAGCTCGGTCAACCAAGTCAAATGCTTTTGTAATTTCTCCGGTCAAAGGCTGAAGTCAAACCAGTCAAACTGTCCCAATCACCTCGAAAATCGTGCCAATCAATGCGGCCCTCAAAAATAAAAAAAATTCCCTCAAGATCGAATTCAACGCTTGGTCAAAACGTCCTAGTTAATGCTGGTCAACACTGACCTGTTTTCTGAAATTTTCGGCCAGCAGACTAACCGAGAAAATCGTCCTTCTCTCACACGTGCAAAGTAGGAAGAGGCTACCTCCAAGCTGTACAAACCAATCAAGAGAGGAGGGAGAGAGGTATGTGATGAGATGAGTGATGTCCAAATGAGAGAGAGGTCACTCCTATTTATACACTTCGTTGAGGGTGAGGAGACACATCCATTGGGTTTCATGAGCCTATATTTTAACTGAGGCCAACCTTGACAATTTGTGCATGAGAAAGAATAAACTCAAAATTCCATTTCTGCTTGTCAGAATGAGATGATCTTTATATAAAAATTGGACCTCTCGAAAAAAGGAATCCAATGCAATAATTATCTCCATCATATGACTTGTCCTAAGGTGGAATTTTGCCCTAATTGCCAATTTTAACACTCCCTCTCAACTAGGGGGAATTCCACCTGCCAATCCATCTGTCCTCATGACATCCTGTCATCTTGTACCATCCCTGTCATCACTGTCTTGCTCTACTCTGTTGAACCATGAAGTAATCATGAAGAAGAAGTGATCGAGAGTGAGTCATGAGTTCATACGACTCTCCATTGACTAAAGTCGGTCCTTGATTCCAGATCAAGTTGTTGAACACCATGCATCCTAGTCATAGGGAGTACAGCGGTACACAATGCGTCCATCGGTAGTGCTATGGTCCCTAACCATCTTTTCCCAACTCATTGGCCAGATGAAAGGTACTTCCCATGAATCGCAGACTCTATGGGTAGGATGTGTGTCCAGGCATCAGTAGGAGAAGCCGAACCATCCTATGCATATGTCAATCTTAGGGGACAGTGAACCACTCACCCTACATGCATGTGTCCAGGTAGGGGAAGGTGAACCACTCACCCTATGGTCGCTCATAGCTCCAAGAAGTATCCCAAGCCCCAGGAGCTCTCAGAGCTCTATGTCCAACTCATATGGGACCCTCATAGGAGGGTCGTTCCACGACTTCAAGTCTTTCCCAAAAAGTTAAGAATTTGACTTTCCCCAAAGGCTTCATGAGAATGTTTGCGACCTGTTCATCCATCATGATGTGTTGGAGCCTTATTGCTCCCTGTTGTACCATATCCCGGATAAAATGGTACCTAATATCAATGTGCTTGGAGCGGTCGTGGAACATGGGATTCTCTGATAGGAGAATCCCACTCTAGTTGTCGCAGAAGATCACGATGGCATCCAACACGTGCTCAAATAGCTCATTGAAGAGCTTCCTCAACCAAACTGCTTCACAACAAGCCATACTCGCAGCAATGTATTCGGCCTCGGCGGTGCTTCGTGCAACCAATTTCTGCTTCTTGCTCATCCAAGAGATTGAAGCAAACCCCAAAGAGAAGTAGCACCCAGACGTGCTCTTATGATCCAACACACTACTAGCCCAGTCAACATCTGAATATCCAAGTAACCTCAAGTTCCCAGTAGTGTATCTCAATTCATAGTGGATTGTGCCACGGGGATATCTCAAGAGATTCTTAGCAGCAACCCAATGGATGTGATGAGGCTCAACCATAAACTTACTCAACGTGTTCACAACGAGGCATATGTCAGAACGAGAGTTGACCAAAAACATCAGGGCCCCCACAAGTTGATGATACTCGGAAGGGTTCGCTAATCTGGGCCCAGCAACACTTCCACATAGCTTCTTAAAGTTGAGTTACATCGAAGTAGTCACAGAATTGCAATCCACCATCCCACATCTTGCAAGTAGGTTCACAATGTATTTTCCCTGAGAAAGGAAAATCTCACCTGGCTTTTGCCAGACCTCGAGCCCTAGGAAATAATGCATCAGTTCTAAGTCCTTCATCTTGAACTCGGAAGCCAACTCCCTTTTTCATTGATGAATGAGAGGGTCATCACCTGTCAGAAAGAGATCATTCGCATATAGGACCAGAATGAGAGGTCTGTCCTTTTCAACCTTGAAGTGTAGGTTCGGGTCAGCATCACTCCTTGTAAATCCTAGCTTCATAAGATAGCTATCAATCGTCTCATAACAAGCCCTAGGGGCTTGTTTCAACCCATAGAAGGCTTTCTTCAACCTGCATACATGTGTCTCACGATCTTGAACCTCGAACACCTCGAGTTGTTCCAAATATACCTCCTCCTTGAGCGAACATTGCAAGAAGGTAGTTTTGATATCCATCTGGTGTAGGTTCCATCCTTGCGAAGCAGTAAGGGCTATAATCGAACAAATGGTGGTATATCGGGCAACTGGTGCAAATATCTCATCGTAGTCTACTCCTTCCTTTTAAGAGAAGCCTCGAGCAACAAATTTGGCTTTGAACTTTTTAGCACTCCCATCAGCTCCATGTTTGATCTTGTAGAGCCATTTTGAAGTGACCACAGACTTGTCCTTGGGTGTAGGAACCACAACCCAGACATCATTCTTCATGATTGACGCATACTCTTTGTTCATCACATCCTTCCAAACTTGTTGCTTTATGACTTCTTCGAATGTGCAAGGCTCAGATTGTACAATGGTACTCATGGCAACTAAATATCCATGGTACCTATTTGGCTTCTTGCTTTCACGAAATGTCCCCCTCAGTGCAATATGTTTCCCAGCGTCTTCAAGAGTATCTTTGAGCCACAAAGGTCTTTTTCTTGAAGTACAGGGCTCACTAGGAGGTGGATCAATGGGATCCATCAGACCTTCTGTTGAAAAATGTGTAACTAGGTTCAGTCTTCATAAGTATGAAATGTCTTCTTGTAAATATAAAATGAAAAATAAATTATTATTATTATTATTAGAGCATGGGTTTCATGCTCAAGTTCTTTTATTTTATAGGTCAAGCACCCATTGAGTGCTTCTAAGGTTTGTCCTAGGTATAAGAGTCATTGTCATATATTGAAGACTCTATGGGCACATTGTAAAGTGTAAAGACAAAATTATTTTGTCTTTAAAGTGTCAAAATACCTCCAGGATCAAATCAGCCTAATGGGCTGTCAAGTTAGCCTACATGAAGAGCCATGTCCAATCTTGAAGAAGCTTATATATAAGAGGAACTCGTCCTCCATTTGGATCACTCACTCACTCATCTCTTATGCGAAGAAGCAGAAGAAGAAGTCGAAGAAGGAAGTGTGAAGAAGAGGAAGTCAAAAAAATTCGAAGTGTTTCCGGGCCTATTCTATTCTTCTGGGAAGATCGAAGTTAGGGTTTTTGCGCTGGGATCCCTGGTGATTCGATTTTGGAAGCAAAAGAGAAGGGATGGCAAGCGAAGGACTCTTAGGGCATCTTACTAGCCCTAGGACACAAGTCAAGGCAAGCGAAATCAAGAGGAAGGTTGTTAGAGGGAGATTGAAGTCTCCTAGAGAAGCAACAGCAATTGCAATAGTTGTTAGGAGTAGAATTTCGGATCTACCGGGAGGTCAAAGAGATTACAGCAGGAGGCCATGGTAGACTTGATCTTGGAGGGTATTTTTCTGAGTCTGGGTCATGGTATTCGTCAATTGAAAGATCTGAAAGATAAAGAAGAGATTTCGGGTTTTCCCCTCCAAAGGAGGGATTTTGGCCCTGGCTTGCAGCCTATATACTGCGTCATTGTTCTTATTGTTTTGGTAGTTATTTGATGTATTGCACATTGGAATAATAAAAGAACAAAGCTAATAAGTAAAAGGTAACACAAGAAGTTATCAAGTTAAGTGAATTAACATATTCATTGCCCTATTGAATTCTCAACACCTTCCACATTGGGCATCGGTTCATCAAACGAAGGTTCATCCTGCTTTTCTGCATTAGCATCATCATTGTCCTTCCTAGGGATAGGAAGATCTCAGATCTTTCTAAAAGCATAATCTTCGTCAAAAGTGACATCATGACTTAATTCCACTTCCCTTTGACCAGGTACATAGATTCTATATGCCTTCGAAGTTTCACTATAGCCCACAAACATTCCTTTCTTCCCAAATGCTTCTAGTTTGTTTCTTTTATCTTTCCGCACATGAAAATATACGGGACAACCAAAAATTCTAAAATGAGAAACATCAGGTTTCTCACTGGTGAATACTTCTTCGGGTGTCTTGAAGTCCAAAGCTTGATGTGGGCATCTATTTTGAACATACACAACAGTGTTGGCAGCGTCTCCCCATAAGAACTTCGGAAGACCTTCATCATGTAACATAGCACGGGTGGCTTCTATGATAGTACGATTTTTCCTTTCAGCAACACCATTTTGTTCAAGAGTATATGCACTAGTGGTCTCCCTCGTAATCTCAACTTCTCTACAATAGTCTTTGAATTCATTTGACTCATATTCGGCCCCATTATCGGTCCTCAATATTTTGATTGTTTTCCCTATTTGATTCTTGACCAAGGCTTTCAAAGAGCGGAACCATTTGAATACTTCATCCTTCTTCTTTACGAAATAGATCCATTTTTTGCGAGAGAAGTCATCCACAAAAATAGCATAAGTACAAATATCCACCCAAAGATGTCACGAGCAACATACCTGATAAGTCAAAATGGACTAATTGAAGAATATCAGTAGTTTGAGTTTCACTTGAGGGGAATGGTCCCCTTGTATGTTTTCCAGCTTCACATCCCTAACAAACACCTTCATGATTTAAGTTGAATTTGGGCATACCTGTGACCATCTGCCTTACATCAAGTAAGGCTTAGAAAAGAAGGTGCAAATCTTTGGTGCCATAATTTGAATTGAAGAGAAGTATCACAAGTCATTGCTCCCAACAGACTTCCTCCAACCTGATAAAGACCTTCAACCCTGAATCCAAGAGTGAATGCATCTCTTGGGTTCCTTTGCCAAACACAACCCTTCCCATCAATAAATGTCACCTTAAAACCTTTATCTTCCATCGCAGAAATAGAAACCAAGTTCTTTTTCAGATCAGGTACATATAGCGCTTCTTGTAAATGAAGAATTTGATCTTGATTTAAGTGAAGAGTACCAGTCCCAATTCCTTTCACGGGATAAGTGGCATTACCCTCCATATTCGTCTTCTTCTCAACCAAGTTTGAGAGGGCCTCCTTGTACCCAGTGCCTTCAAGCACTATTATCAATCAACCAATGGTCCAATGTATCCGGAGGAGAGGCGGTGGTGAAGGCAAAAATAAGATAAAATCATTTTTGCTTTACAACATTAACTTCATACCTAGAGTTTCTTGACTTCTTGGGAGGATGACCATTTCCATTTCGAGCAGCGAAAACATTCCTCTTTCATTTGTTGTTGAAACTGTTGTTCCTTTGATTGCCATTGCCTTTGTAGTTGTTGTTATTGTTATCATCATCTCTTGGAGTATCCTTCTTGCGAGGACACTCTCTAGCGAAGTGGCCAAACCTGTTACAATTGAAGCATCTTCCTTTTATTCCTCCTTTCAATCTCGACTTAAACCCTTGTCCTTGATTCCTTGGACCAACATTGATCCTCCTCTTAGAATGAGCGGAAAAGGCGGTAGGATTGTTTCCATTTGAGGGCTTGTCTCTTTCCATCATCCTTATTTCTTCTTGAGTGCATCTAGCCAATAATTCATCGAATCCCGAAATCCTGTCATTGTTAAGGATGGTAGTGTTGAACACATCCCATTCTCTTGTAAGGCCTCCAAGTGCAATAAGTGTGAGCTCTCTATCACCAATGACTTCTCCAATAGATAGGAGATCATTCTTGATCTCGGTAATCCTCATGAAGTGGGATTCGATGGATTCTCCTCTATCCATCTTGATGTCTTTCAACTTGTTCTTGAGAAAGAGAACTTGTTTTGCATTATTTACTTTGAACATCCCAACCAGCTTGTCTTACATCTCCTTAGATGTTTCCAAATCAAAAATATAGGCAACCAAAGGCTTGTGAATAGAATCAACAATAATTTTATTAGCTTTAACTTCACGTTTCTTGTACTTTGTTTATGCCACTACAAATGCATTTGAAGAAAGCTCTGCTATTCTTCCTTTGACATAGTCCATGGCATCATTTGCTTCCAATGTCAAATCTAAAGTCATCTTCCATGCATGATAGTCGGATTTGTCCTTGAGCTTGTCCTCAAATATGAAGAAAGATGTAGTCGTCATTAGGATTAGTTCCAAGTCCTTGTCCAACAACTTCTCTTAGTGCTTGCTTTGCTTCACTCTTGTTTGGGCTTTGTCTTCACTTGAGCTTCAATACCATGTTAATTTTAGATAACAATGGTATGTTCTATGCTTTAGGACAATTTATTTCAATGTTCCTTTAGCAGCCCAATGACAATTTCCAATTATATCTAGTAGCAATCACATTAACTTAAAAACATTGACAGTAAATGCAGATAGAACATAAAAACATGTGTAGAAGACAAGCTAAGACAAGAGGACAAAAGATATGGCAGATGCCAGGGACAAACCTCAATGTCGAGAAACCCTTTGATCAAATCTTCTTATTATTCTTCAATAGTTCAGCAGAGAGAGAATACAAATATCAGAATTACATGCCCAAAACAGTGTTGTCAAATCAGCAGTCAACTACAGCCCTAACCAAAAAGTCAATGGTGGTCAAAGCAGCTCAAAATGTCCTCCAAGAAGCTCGGTCAACAGCAAAAGAATTCGGCCTTCCAAGAGGGTCAAAGTCAACCCAAAAACAATTTGGTCAACCCAGTCAAATGCTACTGTAATTTCTACGGTCAAAGGTTGAAGTCAACGTTGAGGTCAAACCAGTCAAGCTGTCCCAATCACCTCGAAAATCGTGTCAATCAATGCGGCCCTCAAAAATAGGAATTATGCCATCAAGATCGAATTCAACACTTGGTCAAAACGTCATGGTCAACGCTAACCTGTTTTCTAAAAATTTTGGCCAACAGACTAACCCAGAAAATCATCCTCTCACACGTGCGAAGTAGGAAGACGATGCCTCCAATCTGTACGAACCAATCAAGAGAGGAGAGAGACGTACGTGATGAGATGAGTGATGTCCAAATGAGAGAGAGGTCACTCCTATTTATACACTTCTTTGAGGGTGAGGAGACACATCCATTGAGCTTCATGAGCCTACATTTAATTGAGGCCGACCTTGACAATTTGTGCATGAGAAAGAATAAATTCAAAATTCCATTTCTGCTTGTCAGAATGAGATGATATTTATATCAAAATTGGACCTCCCGAAAAGAGGAATCTAATGCAATAATCATCTCCATCATATGAGTTGTCCTAAGGTGGAATTTTGCCTTAGTTGCCAAGTTTAACATATCTGCAGTATTACAGGCAACACATTAAGCTTGTAAATTGAAAAGGATGAGCTTTTATAACAAATGCAGCAAAAAAGAAGACTGCGGAGATAAGTACAAGTAGCCAAATGGTAGATCAAGCACAGATATACTATTCCCTTCCAATCTAATTTCAAAGTTTTAACAATTTCCGAGTTTGTATTTTAAAATTTTCACTGATGCCTTTCGTCAAACAGTTTAACTGTGACCTGTTGTAGGTGTTTTCTTACAATTACCACCTCAGTAAAAACACAGTGAATAAAATGCACCCCAGTGAGGCCTCCAAGGAATTCAAACTGATATATTTAATACCCAGAAATTTGCATATGGTGGATATACATAAAAATTTTGCCACAATGACCACACCATCATAGAAACAAGTTCTAGGCAATACATAGTTCCTTCTTACTTAAGAGCAATCAGATATACAAAAAAAATAGAATAATGGAACCTGGTTTATTAGCTCATCTCCCCAATGCCTCTTTTATAAGTGCAGCCTCTATACACTAACCAAATAACCCATATTTGGTCTTTGAAATGGCACGCAGTTCTAGAATAAGTTTGCAGTAGCTTGAATATGCACTTGGGGGAACTCCACTTCTTTTATGTCACTTCCAAAACTCATGTTCAACACAGGGATGAGGAATTGATCTCTTTGGGAGCAAACCTGATCATATTCAACTCAAAACTCAGCCTCTGATTTATGTACATACCCCCACACAACAGGTGTAACTACATTCTTGTCCACCCTAGTCAAGCAGCATGAACTCCTATGCTACAGAAGTCGTCCAAGGTGAATGAGTGAAGGCACTGCCTTTTTTAGCAAGGAAACTTGGTCCAGAATGATGATAACTTGTCCAGTCAAAAAAGTGAGGAGATTCGACTCCCTTGCCTTCAAGGAAACTCATGCTAGCAGTATGGAAAAAGTCTGGCAAATGAAAGAGAAACACAGAGTAATTCACAATTCAAATCTCGTCCTCCCTTCTTCAAAAATTCGACCCATAGAACCAGCAACAATATGGAGTGTAGCCCAATCCTTTCTGCATCCTTTTCTCCAATAAATCAATTCCTCAATGACTAGGGAAATCGTTGCTCTGGTGGGCCGTCTCCAACCTGAAAGAATAAAAAAGAGAATACCAAATAAGATCATAAAATCAACTGATAAAACTAGGGTATCTCAATATCTCTTGAAAATATTGTTCTCTATTGAAGCACGTGGTGAAATCTATATGATTCCAGTCTTTGAATTAATTAGAGTGTTTAGTTTCAACACTGAAACTAGTTATGGCGGCTAGGGTTTCCAAACCCCAAGCTTCTTCTCCAAAACTCTCTCCAAAAGCTCTATTTTCAAAATCATATATGCACAAATGAAGAGAGTTTCATCGTTTTTTCTCTTTTATAAATTTATGGCCACTTTTGCCATCATTTTACCCTTTTAGCTTTTATAAAGTCACTTATAATATTTTCATTTTATAAAGTTAAAGTGACTTTTCACTTGCCTAAAAAATGTCTCATTTTCACCCCTTAGACTTTTATAATGTTTAAAGCAAATTAAATCCCCTTATTAAATTTTTTCCCGCTTTAGCCTATGGGGAACCACATTAAGCTAATGGACTTTGTCATCAACAAAACAATGATAAGGAGAAGCTTCTGTCTTCATTAGAAAGATACGCAAAAATATGAAGGAGATAGTTTACCTTCAATAGAGAACAGAATAAAGTTGAGTTGAAATCTGAATTTAATGAATCCAAGGCAAAGTGTGAGGGAGTACTTGAGAAAATTGAAGACGACAGACATTTGTGGGATTCTGAAAATGGAAAATTGGAAAGCAATCTTGCAAAGATACAAACAAGGCTTGAATCAATGGCTAGTGAAAGGGAATTGCTGGGTCAAAAAAATAGAGAAATAAGCACTGAAGCAGACTCCTCGAGGACCTAATGTTATGAAAATAATGCTACAGTGGATCACTTGGAAAATAAGATTTCATTGCTTGCTGCTGCAAAATGTTCATTGACAAAGAAGCAACTTTTTTTGGACCGAGGAAAATTGGTTTCAGAAGAGCAACATAAGCCTCAAGGGAAAAGGAACGGAGTTGTAAACAACCTTGGACCCTCTCAACAGAGATTTTGAAACCAAAAAGGGCCACAGCAGAGGAGAGCGCCAGATAGTTCATTTACAATATCAGTTTTCAGATTAACTTGTCTGCCAGATTAACAAAAGTATGAAAATAACAGATGACAAACTTGAAAATTCAGACAACATGAACAATTACATGACACTTCTCAGTAGCTTTCTCATCTCCTTCAATGTGTTTGACCTCTTGCTCAAACTTCCGTGCAACCTAATCCTGAACAACAGAAAGAGTGAGAAATGGATTCTTGGCAAGAATCTGCAATTTATAAATAGGTGGTAAGAAAACATCACTTTCAATTTACACCAGTAATTTTTTTCTACAATCTTCACCAAGCTCTCGAAGGTACTCAAGCCCATCAGACCTAAGAGATGGATCTCCACCCCTGCTTGAATCTCCCAGTCTCTTGCAAAAAGCAATAAATCCTAGTGTTACGAAAATTGCGATAAAATCGTAAAATTGTGATTTTTTGAGTTTGGCGATATTATCGCTCGATTTTTACGCTAATTTTTTTCACAAAAAATCGCGATTTATTTGTAAAAATCGCGATCTTAGGATAAAATAAATAAATAAATAATAAATAATAAAAATTCTCTTCTCCAATTTTTTGATGAGGAGGAGGAGCAACAGGAGGAGGAGGTGACACAACTTACCCAAGCTATCCCTGTCACCAGTAGAGGATGTGGTCTACCTCATGTAGCTCCTAGTTCTTCAGCTTCTAAAGCACAGCAGAGCCCACTGCCAACTCCACCGACATCTACATCTAGAGGGGCAGAGGAAATCAGTAGTATTAGACTTTAGTTATTTGGTTCATTTCATTGTATATGACAATTATGACTCATGATATGAGATACATTATTATATTTTTTGTTGATATTTTGAGGCTGAGTTGGGACTCAGAGTCAGGACTTACTATTCAGGACATGATTTCACTGTTATGTGTGATGTAGCACTAGAAATGATATTACACATCTTATATATTAGTTCTTTTATCATATTTATGTGTCAATGTATTTATTTTATGTTGTAGATGCTTTAGATATTAAAAAAAATGAATATTTTTGTATGTTACGATTTTTTCCCAATTTTTACCGATTTTTTTCCGATTTTTACGATTTTTTCCGAGTTTTTCCCCTCGCCGATAATATCCCGATAACAATTACTGCAACATTGATAAATCCTTCATTATCTGAATCTTGCATATAACAAGATATAGCTTATTTTTACAGTTTCATTTTGTCATATAGAAATAACCAACCTTCCCTGAACCAGTGCATTTCAGAAGAACTGTAAGATCTGCGTCATAGTGAGAATGATTCTCATGAGAAGGCCATGCACCATTAAGCAAGGCCAATCCTTTTTTCAGCCTTCTGTGTGTTCATGTACGTATTCATGGGGCACGAAGATCATCAAACAAGCACTGCTCCAGAAGAGTATTAAGGATTTCAACATGAGCAGGTGAGTCCTTGACCTTAGTACTTCTCAAAGAAAGTCACGACTGATGTACTTCGTCATGAGATATAAAGGATGGTCAGGAAAAATATTGATAAAATCAATGGATAAAGGCGACTTACCAGGAATGAAAACATTGTTGGCTGATCCACCATCACCAGTACAAAGTTTGATGAGAATGGCAATAGTCTCATCTGATTTGTGCTCAACAAGAATCTTAACATATTCTTTTGCTATAATTGCGGCTTAAATTGATTCAAGGCTAAAGATATACTCCAAAGCCTCGTAATAACAACCAAGATACTCTAGAAGTATTTTTAATCACCGTTCATGCTTACCATTCTTTTTGCAGCATACGTTGCGTATTCATGATATCCTGCCCCACAACAAACTTTTCCAGCGGTTTCAACATCAATCGATGCTCACTTCCACCTTTGATGAACTCATCCAGCTTTGCTACATCCTTAAGTTTTGTGTAACAATTCAAGAGAAGAGTAGTATGATCTTTGGAGGCCAAACCTTTCTCAAGTAGTTTTTTCAAGTAACTAGTAAGATTATAGAGGCATTGGGCATCAAGAAACTTTTGAGTGAACTAAGAAGATTCAAGTTGACCAAAAGTACGGATGTATTGTGCCGTGGCTTCATCATATTCTTGCTTACGATACAAGTGGTCTGCGTATTTGTGCAGTACTTTAGCTATGGCTGCTGCATCTGCATGATGACATTGGACAAGATTTAAGGCAATGGTATATAAATTCCTTTTGAAAAGCATGTCCAATTTACTATCCATGTCTCACTCCTATGCATAAATATTTATGATCACTTGTTGTTAACAGTATGATATTATCCCACTTCCAAAGCATGTGTGGAACTTCTCCAACCGGTAAACTGTGGACAATCAAATAGCTTTTCAGGTCATTAAGTATTGAAAACATTCCTACTTATACTTTGGCCTGCAATAACAGATAACAGGTATCCTCGAAACTGACCATCCAAGAAAGAGCGTTTCTCCCTCAAATGCCCACACCAAGGACCAGGCCCATCAACTTCATAAAAATATAGGGCCTCAGTCGACCCAATAACCAGATCTTGGTAGACAAAAGCAAATTCTATGCTATTAAAGGATATTTTTCTCCTAATAAAACAATAATGTTTATACATTCAATGATTGTTTTTTCAGTTTAAACTTTACCTGCTATGATAAAAATATCTTGACAAAATAGAACCACATATTTCAGGAAGAAAACTGAAATTGGAGTATCTGATTGCCATTCATAGTAATGCGATTACCTCCACGTCCAATCTGATCTAAGACCTGCCTCCTGGGGGAGAAGTGACACATATAAAAAAGGCTTACATAAGTTGCGGTTCAACAAAAAGCTGAAGGGCTGGGCCATCAATTTGGAATCCTAGTCGTAGGACAGGAGATCGATTGGCCTTCAAAGATGCATCAACTTGTAGCTTTGTATACAAAATACATTCACGAGTAATATTTCCTCTTATATAATAAACATAACCTTGTCTAGTACTACAGAGATCATCAGTTTTGGAGGTGCCACTTCAAATACTAGAAATGATATAATCTTCAAAAGATGAATATAAAGCATCAAAACTACACCAGAATATTGGCAAACTACAGACAAGCTTCCATCACATTAACTGTCTTTGCTTTTCATTGTGACTCACACTCAGTTTGCAAGGTTACCTTTGCTTCAAGGAAATTGGTTGGTAAAAATCTGCAATATTTGGATTCAATAGGGCCTGTGGTGCTCGATCCTTCTGAATGTATCTTATCCAGGTCAAAGACCTTGAGACAAATTGCCGAAAGTTGAGCTGATGATATTTCATCTTCTCCTACAGTTACCAGTATATTCTATTTTTGCATAGCCCAAAAAGTGCATTAAACCTACCCACATGGTTTTCTCTGATATATATTATACACCCTTGAGGCTTCAGACAATGACATGATACAATACAAAGCTTGATACCGGAGATTCCAGTTTCAGTCCACCCAATAACCAGATCCTGGTAGACAAAAGAAAATCCTATGCTATTAAAGGATATTTTTCTCCTAATAAAACAATAATGTTTATACATTCAATGATTGGTTTTCCAGTTTAAACTTTACCTGCTGTGATAAAAATATCTTGACAACATAGAAGCACGTCGTTCAGGAAGAAAACTGAAATTGGAGTACCTGATTGTCATTCATAGTAATGCTATAACCTCAACGTCTAATCTGATCTAAGACCTGCCTCCCGGGGGTTAAGTGACACATATAAAAAAAGGCTTACATAAGCTGCGGTTCAACAAAAAGCTGAAGGGCTGGGCCATCAACTTGGAATCCTAGTCCTAGTACAGGAGATCGATTGGCATTCAAAGATGCATCAACTTGTAGCTTTTGTACAAAATACGTTCACGAGTAATATTTGCTCTTGTACAATAAACATAACCTTGTCTAGTACTATAGAGATCATTAGTTTTGGAGGTGCCACTTCAAATACCAGAAATGATATAATCTTCAAAAGATGAATATAATACATCAAAACTACACCAGAATATTGGCAAACTACAGACAAGCTTCCATCACATTAACTGTCTTTCCTTTTCCATGTGACTCACATTCAGTTTGCAAGGTTACCTTTGCTTCAGGAAATTGGTTGGTGAAAATCTGCAATATTTGGATTCAAGTAAGGCCTGTGGTGCGCGATCCTTCTGAATGCATCTTACCCAGGTCAAAGACCTTAAGACACATTGCCGAAAGTTGAGCTGATGATATTTCATCTTCTCCTAGAGTTGCCAGTATATTCTGTCTTTGCATAGCCCAAAAAATGCATTAAACCTACCCCCATGGTTTTCTCCGATATATATATTATACACCCTTCAGGCTTCCGGCAATGACATGATACAATACCAGGCTTGCTACGGGAGGTTCCAGTTTCAACTTTCAACATGCTTTGAAAGATTGTCTAACTTTTAACCTTTCATATTACAAATAATTACACGTTCTACATCAATGTTACATGGTTTGAGTTTGAGTTCGGTAATGATTAAGTTTATTTGGTTTGAGTTCTTATTATTATAGGATAAAATAGTAAGAAATCAACATCAATAAACATCAAAAATGTTATTATGGACATGGAAATTGCAAGGATAAATTACAAGCTTGATTAATGACATAAGGTTACGAGTTTTGATCTATGTACTTGGTCAATGGCTATGAAGTTTGATGAAGTTCGCCGAACTTCAAAGCGTTTTTAAGGTTCACCAAAATTCTAACCACAAAGTTAAAGTTCAACCAACCTTGTGACATAGGTCTACATTAAAATTCTAACCACAAAGTTAAAGTTCGACCAACCTTGTGACATAGGTCTACATTAGAATTGGATTTAAGGAATTTTGATTTTTCATAAATAAAAAATTATTTGTATCATCATGATTTAATAAACTAAAAATATTCTTCATTTAGATTTTTTTAATGAAAAGTCACAGTTTTCAGTTTCAAAAGCAAAAATAACCAATTAAATTATTTCTTTTGCCACCTGTAACGGCTGCTTCCATTCTCTTTTGCAGGCATTTTGATTTAACTCCTCATTGCACCTTGATCCGATCAATCGACCACTTCTTTAACAATTAAATAGTCGTGCTTGGGATGAATCGACTTAGGGTTGCCGCACATGTGCCTCAGTGAACTACATGATCGATTCCCCTGGCAATAGTTCATTCAGTGAGGATTATTTCTCTGGTACATGTCAGAATACTAAATAGATACGGATGACATAGAGATTGGATGAATAGTTTCTTGCTTCTGTTGCTGAGAATAATAAACTCTGAATCTCAGTAGCTTTGTATTTCTAATAATGTCATAATAAAATACGCAGGCCAAACTGCGAATGTCTGCCATCCATTCATGCTTGCTCTGTTGGACATTTATATTTATATTAATGTAATGGTTTTTTTGTGTGGTTAATGTAATGTTTTCTTGTTGTTAGGTTGCCATAATTCCTCAAGCTTTACTCTTTCCATGGATACATGATTGAATTTGACTTTATTTTAAAATGCTACCTTCGAGACTGACAAAAGGGTCAACTAGTGTTTGGCGTAGATAGTGCAAGTTTGCTGCTATTTAGTATTTTTTTTTGCTTTATTAGTTAATTAACATTACTCTATGATTTCCAACTCAAGACTATTCCTCCTTAGTTTAAGCTAATTGGTATGGTATAGTGGAGAGTTTAAATTTTATAGATTATAATGATTGAGTTGAAATTATGATCATTGTTTTATTTATTTATATCAATATATTTGATATAAGTCTAATATATAATTCGTGGAAATAATAATCATGTTTCTCAATATTATTTCATATATATATAAAATATTTGTATGAAATCATCCCTTAAACATTTTAAAATAGATGTTATATACTCTTTCAATTTATTTTTAGTATACAATATATTTTTATGTAAGTTTTTTTACAAATTTGAAAATGTTTACATATTTTTTAATTTTAATTTTTATATAAAATTTAATAATTTATAAATAAAGTAAGCCTGAGAAATTATCATGTATCTATTTGTCTATGCAAATACAAATGTATTAAGAGCAGAGAGGAATCAAATGTCTCAAGGTTTAAACTTTATTTTATTTTATTTTTTAAACACTTGATAGATTTAGAATTAAGATAGATCTAGGCGACTTTGAGTGGTGAGCCACCCAAAATTTGTCTAAAAGCTAATTAACATATAACTGTTGGAAATAATGCTTTCTGCATATATCAACCACATTTACTAATGCGATTGTACTAGTTTTAAAAAACAATCATAATCTTCAGATAAAAAAACTAATACTAATAAATTCTGACGAAAACTTTAAAAATCACTATATCAATTTGAAATTATATCAGACATTTATCATTTAAATTTAATTGGGTCATAACAGGTCCTACAATTTAGCACGGAACTACAAAATCTTTGCTCAATTTCGAAAACGAGAAGCCTACTTGTGTCTAACTTCATTGGAAAGAAAGAAAAACAAGTCTTGACTCACATGGCAAGCCAACAGAAAAAACAATGTAAATTCCTGAAAATTCAATTTCCAAAGGAATTTTGCCACTAACCATCTACTTCAAGAATGACTTGTATATGAAGAAAACAGTTAAATCAGCCTTGCCATTAATTGCGAAGGCTTGTTGTTCTCATGGATGAAGCAGATCGAATCTCAGGTGAAGAACATGGAAAGAGTGTATTGAGTCTGTGCATGAGGATATCACTTCTTGAAGGAATCTCATTTAAAAGGAATTGCTGAACGATTGGCCTTTTAAACCACTCAAGGACGGCTTCTCCTGGACTTCTTAGAACTACCCTGCTAACCTCAAAGGGAGAATTTACTGTACCAAGAATCTGTGCCACCACAATTTTCAGGGTTGGCCCTGTAACAATTTTTATTCTTCTTGGTATAACACCATAGTAAAGCATTCGCTTTCTAAACCTATGGAGTGTATGTACCACAGCAATCAGTGCAGCCCCAACAGACAAATGCCTGACATCTAGTGACCAAGCTATGTGTTGATCAAAGACTATTGCCTTCGGGAAAAGTTTATTTTCATAAGCAACTTTCCACACACAACGGGCTCTATTTATTTGACCCACGAGCACAAGATAGTTCAACAGCACATTAACAAAGTACCTGGCCGCACTTTCTTCTGCTTCATAGTCAATACTTTGAAAGAATGCCCTTACGAAGGAAAGAACCGGCTCCTTTCTCTGCTCTGGACCACTGAAAAGTCCACATAAAAATGAATGAGCCTTATGTTTTGTGGTGCTCATAATAGACATTATAACTTTTTCATTCTGCTCATCTTGACATCTAACAAGATGAGCTAGAATCGAGGTGTACAATATAAAATCCACTTTGGCAGCAGAAGAGACATAAGTTTCAAGAAGGGGTTGTGCTGATTCGTAAAGGCAGTTCTTCATGCACGATTCAAAAAGTTGACGAATAATGAAGTTGTTTGTTCTTATCCCTGCAGAACTCATGAATCTCAGCCATCTTAAAGCTATCTCAACAGAACCTTCCTTAATATAAATCATCAGAACATCACTTGCATTCACATCAGCAGCAAACCCTACAGATTTCATGTCCAATAAAATCTTCGCTGCCATGTCCAACATCTTTTTATTTGCCAAAGCTGTCAATAATGATGTATAAGCACTTAGAGTAAGTCTTAACCCCGAATTGGTCATGGAGTTATAAAGTTTCAGAGCCTGATCAACCTGTCCACGGGCAGCATGCATTTTCACTAGAGAACAAAATGTAGATGCCATGGGCAAAAACCCCGCCTTTTCCATGTTTGAAAATAAGGACATTGCAATATCCAATTTTCCAGCTTTTGCATGTGATTCAACAACCATAGTATACAGGCCATAATTTGGCCTGAAGCCTGCCTCCTTCATCTCATGCCAGACCTTTAATGCCATATCAAGTTTTCCCGCCTTAACAAATGACTCTGTCAGAGAAACAAACGTACTTGCAGACGGTCGAAAGCCAGCTGCCTGCATGTCCATGTAGACCTTCATAGTCATATCCAATCTCCCCGCCTTACCCAATGAGTCAACAAGGGTTGTAAATATCAAAGCATTTGGGCGGAGGCCTTTAGTTTTCATTTCTTCGAAAAGTTTGATAGCGGTATCGAGTCTACCCGATTTTGCCAGCTGTGGAATCAACATCTCAAAAGTTTCCGCATCAGGACTGCCACCGGATTTTTCCAAGGCTTCATAGATCTCAAACGCCTTATACGGAAGGCCTGTATTCAGAAATGAGTTAATCAGGGAGTTATATGTTTGTGTGTCGGCCTGGCACCCAGCTTCTTGCATTTGCTTAAAGCAGCTAAAAGCCGGCTCTAGTTTGCCAGTTTTTGTGTAGTACCGGATCACCTTATTGTAAGCACTAAAAGATACAGCACTTCCTTCATTCTTCATATCTTCAAGCAAAGATTGAATGCCATCAAAATCCGCAGTCCTGATTAAGCCATCCAACAAATGATGATATGTTTGCTCATTGGGGGCATACCAATTTTGCCTCTTGGCCCAATTGAACAGGCCCGACGCCACATCCACTTCGTTGAGGCTTTTCAAGACATGATTGATATGCGACATATTCGGTAAAAAATGCAAGTGATCGAGCTGGAGCTCCATTTCAGGCCCCCATCTCCATCGCCTGACAATGTCAAGGATCTTCGTCACAATTTCTGCATTCGTAAAGGTTCTTTTCACACCACCCACCAGAATATGATCGTCTTCCCCGGGCTTAACAGACCGTATTCCCTTGCTAGAGGTGATTATCTCCCCTGACTCATCTAAATACACAACCTCACCGGTCCAGTCAGAAGGACTCTCCTTCGAAAATTTCACAGAAGAGCCACACGTAAAACCCCTAGGGTTTCCAGGGGCCTGCAAATGCCCGAAACAAAGAATATGGAAGGGATATTGGTATTGAAATGACATATTTGGACACCCAATTGAACAATAAGATCCCATGCGTATGCCCACATTGTCGATATATCCCACATGATCCGATTCCTGGGTTTGAGGGTTACAGAGGGTTTCTGATGACCTCTGGCCCTTGACATATCCACTCTGCCACTGTAAAGCCCATGAAAGCTTGTTTGGTTTTCTCAAATGTGATCTAAATGAATTGCAAATCTCCAGCAAATGAACATAACCCATCCTCCTGTCGTTTAATAATTTAACGAAAGGATAAAAGTTTAGCGGATTACCATTTTTGCGGAGGGTTTCATGACCTTTTAGATGGAAAAAGAATATAAATGAATAATCTTCGTAGATCCTGTCAACCCTTGTACAAACTTCTGATCTCTTTCAAATGCATTACCCTACTACCAATGTTCGCCCTCATATTCCCTGCTCTTCGCCCAATATACAACAATCCCCTCCTTTCTTTATCCCCTTTACAAATCCCTCCCTTTGCGGTTATAGTTTTCGTTTCTTTCCCTGGGCCGCCTCTTATCCATCTTTATTATTTTATCTCTGCAGCCTATTGTGATGGGATAAGACCACCCACAGTATCGTTCTGGTTAACAATACACTCGCAGAGACAAATGGTTAGATGCAGCAATTCTTTTTTTCGTGTGGATAGCCAATGTTACGTTAGAGACTGAACACCTTTGTAATGCATTATGAAGAGTATAACTCATCTCACTCAAATTGTAAATATGTTCAAACGAGTGAAAAGAAGTCAGCAGTTTCAACCTGAGCCGCGGACATGCACAACATTTATGTGTAGATGATGGTGTGAAACCTAGCTAATAAGTTCAAGTTCATTAGTAAGTTGAGTGGAAATACATTTATGGAAATGTAATGTGGAATTACATAAGTGTGAAAATGTTGTAATGTGTAACTACATTTATGGAAATCTGAAAATGTTGTAGTGTAATGTTTAATATTTGATTAAGTCAAATAAATTAAAATTTATTAATTTATTTATTAATTAATTTAAATAAAAATAATAATGTAATGTTTACTCAAAATAAAAATAAAATAAAATAAAATGGCTTGTCATATTGATTCATGGTATTGATTTGGAATATAGTTTATTTAAAGGGAAAACTAAATTAGTTTATATCCATTTTAATTTATGAAGAGATTTGATCCATTTATGCCTCCTTTTAATTTATGAAGAGATTTGATCCTTCTATGCCCTTAGTAGATGAGGAGTTGAGGACCCTAACTAGTAATATTTAAAAATGAGTTTATGAGTATAGAGATTAAGATGGAGTTTATGAGTATAGAGAGTTAGTGAGTAAATTTGCATATAGAGTAATAAAAAAAGTTAGTTATTAAATTTATATAAATTAAAGGGTTTTTAATGAGTAAGTTTGCATAGAGACTAATAAAAAGAGTTAGTTATTAAATTTATATAAATTAAGTGGTTTTATATACCAGTTTAGATTCATTTTATTTGTGAATTTATTAAGTACTAAGAGAAATTCAAATCTCTAGAGATGTAAACATTTCTTTAAGTTTTGCTTTCAAAAAAGAGGTTTACACCTTGAGAAATTAGATCTCTTTAGATCCTAGTTAAGATGGATCTAGGCTAGTAATACTTATAATGGAGATGATTATTATTATAATATATTGGAATAATAATAATCAATATTATTGATTATTATACCAATAATAATATATAAGGAAATAACATGTTAAAGAAATAATGATATGTTAATTTTACATTATAGAAAGATCAATTTCTTCTTATTAAATTGGTAGCTTTGTGGCTTACATTTTACATTATATTTCTTTATTTTATTTGAATATTCAAAGCATTATGTCCACAGTGGTCTCTCGATTAAAGGACACTAAAATTGCATCAAGTTTTTCGTGACGCACGACCAACGAAATCATAACTATTGGAAAAATCACATCTAGCGAGTAACGTTGAAACAACTACCCTTGTCGTCCTCGGCTCTATTATACGTTTTTGTATTTTTCAAATATATTTTTTGGTCAAATTTGTTTATAATCTAATAAAGATTGGTTGGAATCACGAGTTTGAGTTATAAACTCTTCACGGTCTAAGTATTTTAGAATTTTTTGAAAGTGTTGAATCTATATATACAATAAAAAAACATATTTTAAATAACAGAAAATCATGATTTAACCAAAAATTGTTTTTATCAATTCCAATCAAAAACTCCAACAAAAAAATTAGACAATACCTATAAAATATAATATCCTCCATTATTGTACTAATTACCAATGCAGTGTTGTGAACGCCCACCTTACCTTTCAATTCGACGCTCACTGAAGCTAATTAAAGTCAATTTTTAGTTAATCGGGGCATCACCAACAATAACCTCACTTCTCGGCTGAATTATGCTTCTTCGCATACCCATCAAAGTGTCTCAAGTCATGTAGTTTTTATATCTCTGAGCTTGCAAGTGCAAGGCCTGCATAATTGTAAACTGCAAGATCATCAATATACATTTTTGTGGTTTTGGAATTCATGAAGTCATGAAATTTCGTGCAAGTCATGGTGTCTCTATGTTTTTCCAAGAGCTCTTCATCATTTTTTGTTTTTAGGTTCTATGAGGTTTCGAAGTCTCTCTCTTTGGTAGGTGGAATTATTTGAAATATATATATATTACTTGACATTTAGATAATGTTGACATAATTACATATTTACATTATTCTTACACATTTCCCCCATACTAGGTTAGAGGTCGCCTTTGGCGCAATTAAAACACTTATTTTATATTACATTTTACATTAGAAAAAAAATGGAAGGTTAAATTATAATTTTATTTTAAATTATTATTATTATTATTATTATTAAATGAAATGGATAGATAGATTTACATTAATATAAGTCTCGGTTTTGGGCTAGTACCCTTACATCTTATATCATTAACAAAAGGAAGATCCTCAAAAGAGTAAACATAATGTCTACTATCTCCATGACTAATTACGCTCTTGAGACTAAAAAGATGTTCTCCATAAATTCTACAAAAGGAGCCCAACAAAAAGAAAAATTTGCATGGTAGCACAATCACATCGAACAAAGACAGAACATACTACAGACCACGTAAAAAATGCCTCTGCAACCAAGAGGGGTAATCAACACAGACTATGACCATTTTCACCCAAGTCATGAGCTCGATGAGACCTTTGTCACCCAGCACGAGCTCCACAGGCATTGATCTCCTCATTATCTCTTCCCACTTCAGCAAACGAGATTTCTAAAACTGCCACTCGAGCTCTAAGTTTCCAAACCTCCTCGCTGAGTTTGGCCAACGAGTCTTCCATGTCTACATGATGGACCAAGAGCTTGACTTCCACAAATAATTGAAAAGAATAATATTGGCACTCAATAAGAATTTCCAAATTGTTAATTTTGAAAACCAGAGCCTTCATGGAGTCCAGTAGCTTATCTATAATCTCTGAGGCATAAATAGCATCGTGCATATGTTCATTATTATCCATTCTAGCCATAGAAACAATGTAAACTTTGAAACGAGAACTATAAACTCAAACCGGGAACTCTAGCCAAAAAAACATCAAAAACAGTGCTAAGAACGAAAAGTGTGTATACTGGAACGATGTTTATATTTTTTAGGCATCAATTTTGAACATATTTTAAAAATGACAATGACTACAAAATTTACGATGAAATTTTCGTGCAAAATATAGCTTCAAAATGAAAGTGATGATACTAGAACAATGATTTTTTTTTAGGGTCAATTTTCAAAATTTTAAAAAAATGCTAGTAAAACCAAATTTTTGTGTCAAACAAAGTTGTTTATGAAGAAAAAAACACATTAATGTTTTTGGTAGAATATCATTTTTCTTTCCTAAGTATAAATTCAACATGTTTTCAACCATAACA
>APFE030320799.1:94676-129045 GCA_000404065.3 Pinus taeda
TTTAGTAAAAATAGTCAAAATTTCGATGGCGGTTTTTAAGGGTCACTGGGAAAATTAAAGAGGTAACAATTTTTCCCATTTCCACCACAGAATTCCATGTGCCTTTCCTTGGCCAAATTTTTTCCTCATTAATGACTGTCATTGTGCCTAATTTGACCGGCTATATCTTGAGCATATGAACTCGAAATTGAGTGTTGTTTGCGTTGTTGGAATTAGGAAGACGAGCATTACAATCAGGTTCTAGTTTCACTTCAATCAGATGAATTTGATTTTTGAGCTTTTTCAAGGCCACTTCTATTCCCGGAGCCACCTGGATCAAGTGATTACTAGAAGTAGGAGGTTCATTCTCAGTTTTGGAGAGAGTGGAAAAAATAGGAGGATTGGATGGCTTTTTCTCTAGATTTACCATGGGATGCTTTCCAGTAGGAACCAAATGAACAACATATCAAATGTTCTTTTAGTGGAGATATATTGCACTGGGGTCATATTCCCATGGGCTCTTTCACTCTAAAAGAAGCTTATTTGCTTATTTTTGAGCTTGAGGCAATTGAACGAGACGTCATTTGGACAAATATATGGTTCGGTATTTATTGGCCAAAGATTTCTTGTTTCCTTTGGTTGATAGCAAGACAACAACTCTTATCCTGGGATCACATTTGTTGAAAAGGTTATAAAGGCCCATCCTTATGTTTTCATTGTGGTTAGGATGAAGAGATGAAGGAGCATCTCTTCCTCACTCACTTCTATGCAAAGGCGATATGGTCTATCCTTGTTTCTATTTTTTGTAGCCATCTCTTGGAGAGACAAAGTTTATCTTTGTTGTTGGAGCAACGGGGTCATAAGAAATTCCATAATCATATTGTCAATTAATATTGGTGTTTACTTATTGGTTTTATACTTTTGAAGTTAAAGAAAGAGTGCAATTTTAGGATTTTCCTTCATAAAAGTAGACCAAATTGAATGCTTGTGGAATTGGTTTTGTCTAATCTCTGGGAATCCCTATTGGTTGTTTCCTGGTCTCCCAATGATTGGGTTTCTGATGTTGTGGAAATGGATATCTTGAAGGCCTTGAATTTGGATCAAAGGATGGTTGTTTTAGGTTGAAAGAATCCTTTTGTCCCTTTTATTGCTTCTAATTCCTCTTATGCTCCTCCTCCTAGGAGTTTCATTAATTTAAACTTTGATGGGGCAACAAAGGGTAATCCTGGTTTAGTTGGTGTTGGAGGATTTTCAGGGAAGACCATTCTTCTCCTCTAAGAGTTTATGCCATGTATTGCAGATTTACGAGGAATAATATGGTTGAGTTTATGGCTTTGGACAAAGGTCTTCAATTACTTGTACGACAGGGCATCAAAATCCTTCATATTGATGGATATTCTATCATTGTGGTTCAGTGTATTAAAAAAATTATCAATGGTCAGCTAGCTCGAAAGGTTATTAAAATTTGGAGGCTAGAGGGGATTGTAGAACATATTGTTGTTCTATTGGATTGAGTACATTTATGTTTATCATACTTGGATATCTGGTAATCGAGTTGCTAATTATTTGGCCAATATGGGGTGTCGCTTTAACAACCTTGATCTAGATGAATTTTGGCCCATGCCATCCAGCCACTTGACAAAAATGTTTTGCAAAAATTGATTACTGAGGAGACTTTGGTCCCCATTGGGGGTGTACAAGTAGGTGCGTTCGTATCATCGGGATGAGCGTTGGTGTACCACCTGGTTTATCATCATGGCATAGTGGCTACATGTAGTTAATGTGGATGTAGTTGGTATGTGTGCCATTAACTGTATTAAGTTTCGCTTCCAGTTGAGGAATGTTTGTTGTTGGTGGTAATGGGGGTTCGAGGGTGTGGCTAACACCTCATCCTCTGGATCTAATAACTCCTTTCGACTTGCAATGTAATTACCCTGATTAGTGGAGGAGTTGCATTGGCAAGCGATCTTTATTCAGTGAGCCATTCCTCATAAACCTCTATGAATCATTTTATTCTTTGTTTATGGGGACAATAGTTTGGTCTATGGTGTATTATTTAGTCGACTTTATTTTCTTTGCTCCTTTTTTGGTGTCACTCCTGTTTATTTGGTCATGTTGGCTAAAATGTAGTCTCAGTCCTATTCAGTGGGTTTATCATTCAAAGCGACAACTAGCATTACTCTGGGGAACCCACTTGGTGGTCTTATTTCGGTGTCTTCAAGTAGTGCTCTGTGGTATTCACTGTGTAAAATGTTATAAGTGGAAGTTTAGGTCGTCTTTTTGGATTTGTCGTGACTTTCTCTACCTTTTGGGTCTAGCCCCTATCAAGTGGTTAATTGGGGACGAGCTTATTGTCTTCAGGTCTGGTCATTAGTGTCTCCCTCCTTGTCCCTCTATTTTCTTGATTGGGCGTTGTTCTCTTTGTCTTGCATCTCAGGTTTTCATGGCTCCTCGCCAATGAATGCCCATCCATCGATGCAGAGGCTATTTCGCTAGATAGAGAAGGTCTCACCCCTTATTACCCTTCTCTTATTATTATGTTGCCTCTACTTTTGACACAATTCTATTGGAGGTTCGTCGTGGAATTTTATATTTGGAGGATTTTGAGAGTGGTGATCGTCCATACGCTTCAAATTCATAATTAGCTAGTGTTGATGTTAAGTGGTTTCCAAACTTGGGTCATTTCTGTAAGAGGAGGTTGCATTTCTTCGTCTCCCTAGCCTTAAATCAACAAACTTCTACTTTATTACGTCTTCTGTTCATGGAAATGTAGATTAAGAACTACAATGTCTTCTCCTCTCTAGAGGATATCAAGTGTATCGTTCACAATATTCGTTTATGTCTCAATAATGTCACTTCTCGCTTGACAAAGGTGGAGTCTTTTCTAGTTACAAATTCTGGTTCTAGCAATGTCACAAATCCCGTTGTTCATAGTAGGCAGACTCTTGTTCTCTTTTCTTCAGATCATGACTCATAAGAAGTGGATAAATGAAGGTTTATATTTATTTCTGATCCTATTTTTTCTGGATTAGTTTTTGGGTGGATGCATATATGGTTCTATGGACTTTTGGCTACTTCAAATTTTAGCCTCAGCTCTATGTGTATGTGTTTGGTGTTGAAAGTATTTTTCTTGGTTATTGGTCTCTCTGCCGACTATATATTTTGACATTGTTGTTGTGCATATACCCTGTCAATGTCTCTATTTCTCAACGGATTTCCTTTGGTATGGCTCATTATGGTTACTGTGGATTTGATTTTTGGTTGATGACTGCATTTATCGATATGATTCATGCACTAGCAATATGGTTTTGTTGTTAGCTTATGCTTATTTTTTATGCTTATGATGGTGGGTCGTGTTCTTGATATAGTGCTTCTCTGTTTGTTTTTGTCAAACTTCTAGGATGTGTCTCTGATGTAATCATTGAAGCGCCTTTTTTTTTCTTCTGCTAATGGAAATCAATGACGTTTATTTACAAAAACAAAAACAAAAACAAAAAAACAAACAAGCAAACAAACAAACGAGCTAGATTAACTCAAACTAAAGGTAAGGAAAAAAAATACTTGAATATTCTAGCATGAGTTATATATAGATTCCATGCTAGAAATAAATTGACATCTTCTAACTATTAAGAGATTGTAGGTTGGTGGCTTCAAGTTTTATATAGAGATCAAAGCTAAAAATGGAAAACGGGCAACAACCAACTTGTCCAATGAGTATAGTAATTTTGATGTGTTATGTTATAATAAATGTTGGTGTTAGATGGGAAACTAAAATTTCAATTTTTCCATCATTTAATTTTAAATTCCAACATAATCTTGTTACCTAGTCTATTAATATGATTTGGAAAACTAAAGAAAATATGTTAATAAAGATTAGATGAAAAAAATGTGTTGTAACATAAGGTACAATTAATTTTGACAGGTTATCTAAGGATTTAAATTCAAACTCATACTTGAATTATTTTTTATTTTTTTATGTGTCAATTTTTTTATGAGTAGTCAAATATGTTTAAAACATAAAAGATTTTAAAGACAAAATGTGGATAGAAAGGCTATGTCTTTCGTTGGCCCCTAAGAGTGTAGTTGCAAGTCCTTATAATTGGCTTGGCTAGGCTGCTAAAGGTTGTCTCCTTTTGGATCTTTCCATCACCCTTCTGGTGGTCTCTCATTTCCATCCACCAGAGTTTTCTAGAAGTAACCCATGGTTTCTCCTCTGACACTAGCTCAACATGGATGAGGAATTGGTAGGTTACTCTTATAGTATGTATCATGGCACAATCTTCGAGCCACAGTCCAAATTTGATGCATTGGATGACATGGCAGTGTATCCAATACAAGTGACTACAAACATTAGTTCTTCCGGGACATCTCTGAATTCTTCGGTGGATCGACAACCAAAATTGCTCCACTCCTCAAAGCCTCTGTCGACAGTGGATATATTCCCTAATCCCAAGTATGAACCACATTCACACAGAATTAAATCCCTCTCTTCATCATCCTCTCTCTCTTCTTCCACTAGACCCCCCTCCCCTTATCCCCATGCTTCTTATTCCTTTGCAAATAGTTTCAAACAAGCGTTGAAGTTCTTGGATATGGGAAAAACAAAAAAAAATGGGTTGTTCATCTTAAATACGCTAAGGTTTCCATGGAGGTGGATTGTGACATTAGATTAAATCTATCCCACATATCCATGGGAAAACAATGGTTAGCAAATTATGCAACAAGAATGTGGGCGAAAAATCTTTGTTTAAATGGTTAAATTCAAACTAGAAGGTTGTTGTTGGATATTTTTCATCCTTTCATCTAATGGTTCAAGGATGGTTGACCTTAAATTTTCATCTAAAGCTGATTGCAAGAAAATTCTTGTTGTGATATGGAATTGGGATCCATCAGGGCTTCTCCTCAAGCCCTTGTCAGTAGATTTCAAACATTTATGGGAGCATATTAACAAAAGGTTTGTTAACTCTCCTTGACCTCTGATGCCAAATGGTCTTATTGAACTCATTTCTTCCTTTGATCTTAATCATCTAAGAATTTATCACACCAGGCTGATGTTTAGCACTAACAATGCTTTCAACCTAACAAAAACCTATTTTTTAATTAAGGTGGAAACCTAAATTTCTTAAAACTTTTGAATAATGTGAACCTCAAATTTCTATTGAACCCCTGACATTTGGGGCTTAACTTAAATTATCCATAGGACTGTGATTGAAACTGGGGGGCTAAAATCCTTAAGGTGCTAAGGCCTAGCGCCCTTATTGATTGATGATTTTATGTTATGATTGATTTTTCCCAAAAGATGGGTTTTGGGTTGATCCAGGGTTATCAAGATTTCCCAAGGTTAGACGTGCTTCATGACCTAGTTAACTTTCTCCTTTCATTTGGTCTCTGATATCTGGAGGATCTGGAAGTTTGAAGGGCGGTTACTCCTTCGCGAGAGTGAATGATTGGATGTCGCTTAAATGTTGTAGTGTGGGTCTTGGATGAGGTTTACTGGAGGTGGATCCGATGATCCAGGATCTAGATGTCATATGGGGTTTCAAACTTCATGAAGGTCCCAAATTGGACTTGGGATGGAACACTGCACAAGGTGTCAAATGTGGGTCCCACTCCATATACCCATTTAAACAACCTCTAATCTAATTATCAAGTGATTTGATTGGGTCTTCATTTAAGCACACCTTGGCTGAGCTAAATAACAGAGGTGGAATCTCGTCAGTTCACGAACTCCCTTAACAAAACATTTCACAACTTCATTATTTAGCAAACTTGGGTTATAAACTTTATCTAGTGTATATCTGTGGTTCACCGCTATGCTTTGTTTCTAACGAAGTTGATAGGACAAAACGAAGGACTTCAGAGTGATCCTACGACTAGTTGCATAATGTTAGCACTTCGATCCAAGGTTAACCATGCACAAAAACATGACTTTAAATGATTAAATACTCAAATAATCACATAAATGCATCATTGATACATAGGGTCATGAGAAAAACACTAGTTTTGATTATTAAGCAAAAGATGATTACATGGGTTTTTTTTCTCATCCACATAATCCTTCCTCTCTGCGCTCGCAACCTCTCTTTTTTCCCGGTGATTTTTCTATTATTATATTTTTACCTACAAAATAGATCTCATAACTAAGTTATAACAAATTGAGCTTTTTTTTCTAACAATCTCTTATTTTAGTTAACTTTACCTTTTACATAGCTAACTAGTGACACTTCACTCTAACTACTTAACAATACAAATCCTTCTAGGTACACATAAAATATTACAAAATCAAATAAATTAGGGAACCGACTCCCTTGGTAAATATAATTTTGACCTAAGGAGGTCAAAGATGAACTTGGCTTTTAGATGCTCATGCATCTACCTTCCTCTTATTTTATGGTAGAGGAGGTTCTAAAGCCAATGGGAGGGAAGATTGGGTGATTTCTCCAAATGGAGCTATATTGGGCAAAAAAAATGGATCGTTGATGGTTGTGGATGTAGGTTGAGGTGGACATTAGTGAAGGTTTAGTAAAGGAAATTGAGCACAATCTTGGATCCTCCTCCTAGATACAAAAATTTAATTATTTATGCATGTCATGAGATATGGAACCTACAAGCACACTGTGAAAAAATTGTTCCCCTGTCCAAAGGACACAAGATAATTTGGAGGAAAAAATCCATGACTCCATAAACAATAGCTCTCCTCAACTGAGCTTTTTAAATGTCAACATGGCTTGGAAACTTCAACTATGAAAGCAAGGCCAACTGAACCAAAGGCTCCTCAACATATTCATCCTAGTAGGAAATCTACCTATACTCCCTTTCCTATCATGTTTTTTCCTCGCACGCATTTTTTTTCTACGAAGACACATGTAAAGGATTTTGTGGTGTTGTCACTCCTACAACACCCTCCAAAATTTTTGTCTAAGCCCAATTTCAGAGCTTTCCTTGGTCTTGTACATTCGTTGCAAACATTGAAACTCATTCCATGTGTTTTCTTGAAGTATTTTGGTTCCTTTTGCAATATAGGCAAAATGTCATATTTTCGCATGTTGGTTGTCACACCTTGTATATAAGCCTATTATGGTAGTTTAAAGAGGTCATCTTCATGCAAATGAGTTGTTATAATCATGTAAACATCCATCGCAACCATTTCCAAAGTTTTAAGCACTGTCGCACAAGTGTCGTCATGTTCGTCGCAAAATATATCTTAAGTGTCACACTTGTCGTAAAAGCAGTCACATGGAGGGAAAACGTTTTTCATGTGTCGTTGATGATCTATGTTGTTGTGTCATCAATTATCCTAAGTGTGTGATCACAGTTAAAGTCTCATCACTATTCACACTAGTCTCACTGATCCCACACTTAGCCATTTCTGAAAAGGCTTCCTGACCAAGCAACCTAGCTTCACCCATCCTCCCTAAACCGTGCATTGCGTAGTTTTAGACCTCTAGCTATGACCTTGCCTCTTGGTACTACGTAATGCACAATTTCTACCTCTCAGGACTGTTGGGCTGCGTAATTTATGTGCTCAAACTCCGACCCTAACCCCTAGAATTGCGCAATTCCTCATCCTAGTCTAGCACTAACTGCGCATTGCATAGTCACTAGCCTCAAGCTCATTCCCTAAGAATCTGAATTACGCAATGGCCCAGTCTCCCTTGTCTCCCAGAACCGTGCAGTATGTTCATTTAGTGCCCATACCCTTAGACTGTATCACTGGTTCCCAAAATTGCATAATTTTCTCCCTCAGCCTAGCCTAAACTGTGCAATACACAGTCTCAAGGCTTAAGGCTCCCCCCTGATTGCTTAAACTACAAAACTACGCAGTCATTGAGCCCCTATCCCATCTCTCCATCCAGTTCCGTCTCATTCAAAGGATCAATATGCATAATGATTGACTAGGGGGTTTTCATATTGATGTTGTCTCGTCATGAGTGAATTGCAGGAACATGTCCCATATCATGCCATGGAAAGATGATGAAGATGGGAGACATGCTTAAATACATTCTTGTAGCTGAGCATACAAGTTAATCAATAAGGAGAAAGCAAAGGGACGCAAATTTGTGACCAGTATTCAAAACTTGAGATCATTGAATATTCCCTATCACTAAGCCATGCAGAGGTGAAAGAAAAGCATTCTCAAGAAGGCACTTAGCACACAACAACAACAATGGCTTGAAATTTCCACATCATCAAGTAGTTTATGTTTGCAGTGTCATTTCATGTCATGTCATGAGTGGTCACATGCCACACCATTGTGGCTAATGATGTAAAATATGTCTTAGAAATGTATTGCAAAGTGAAAGTCCAAAGGATATGTGTGGAATATGAAGAGTCATGTAGAGAAAGTCATAGGAAGTCAAACAGTCATAAGGGTAGATGAAGAGTCATAAGGAAGGTGAAGCATCACATCCTCATTTTTATATATATACCCTCTCATTGTAAGAGAAAATTACTTTTCACCTTGGCTCCTCCCGCAAAGCATTAGAGAGATAAGCTAGTTCTTTTGGGGAGTAAGGAGTGGCTCCAACACTCCACTATTTGAGCTAGTTATGTTCATTATATACATGTGTCTTGAAACTTTTACTTAATAACAGAAGCCTTCAAGGCCAACATGTTCTTCATGCATGGATTATGAATGTTTGTAAGACTATTTTGCATATGTTTGTATTTCATGCTTTCTTTCACATGTGCTAAGGTAGTTGAATTATTTCAGTTATTTTAGTACTTATCTTATTGAGAATGTGTTGTAATGGTTGATATTGTTGTCCCATCCTTTTGGACTATTGCACATGATATTAGACATATATTCCTCATTCATTTGTTGTAATGATTGTCGCATCCCTTGTGGACTATTCCACTGGATGTTAAACAGATCCTTCTTGTTCGTGTGCATCTCTTCTTGGGTGGTACTATTACCTCTCTCTTAGAGGCTCACTTTTCTCACTCCCTTCGTAGTAAAATAACCTTGACACATCTAGAACTGAACACTCACCAAGCACACCTTCTTACTTTTCGAAGACACCATCGTATCCCTCTCTCTTGTTGTAGCTAGAGCCAAGGTAAATCTTTAAGAATTTGGAAACCATACCATATTCTAGATGGGACTCCTACACCAAATGGTGTGAGGTCCAATTGGGACTTCATATTGGGGAGATCCCCTGAATGTTGGCGGGTCCAGCACCATCAACATTTATGGCGCTAGAAGGAGGGAAGCCAAATTTTTATGGCTGATAACCCCACCAACCCAAATATCACATATTTTAGTCAAGGCGACAACATTCACTACACCTCACCTACTCGTGTTCCTGATGTTGGTGACTCTTCTCAGTCGAGCTTATACAAACTTGTGAAATATCTTACAATAAGATTCAAGCCATCCATCTTATAACCCATCAGTTTGTAAATGTTATTAGATTGATTCTGGGAGTACACAACCTTCCATATCTTCTGAAAAAGGACCCAACCACCCCTACGGGGATAGTAGTTTCTACTATTGAAGATTTATTTTTCGCCACCCTAAAGGAATTAGCAGATTTTGTGGAGAACGTGAAAAATTTAGAGTAGCCTCCACCATATAATGGTGGTGACAGAGATAATGTTGTACTCTCAGATTGTATTTTCCCTGGGATAGGTGATGAAGAGGAAGAGGAAGAGGAGCCATCAGATTTTGATAAGGAGGAGGAGGACAAAGATGAAGACATGGAAGACCAAGATCTAGATTATATGTCTTAGGGCCCACTTTCACTTCTGGGTGTTTTACATAAGATGCCAAGGCATATAGAAAAGCTCCTAATGAAGTACGACCCTAACAAAATAGTAAAGGCGGAGGACCATTTAGACAACTCCTACCTACATTTGCAAAGGCTTGAGGTACACAATGATGATGTTGCATGTAGACTTTTTCTATGCATGTTAGATGGTAGAGAAATTGCATGGTATCATAGTCTTCCTCTGGATTCCATCCAGAATTGGAGGGGATTTAAGAATAATTTTCTTGAAAAAATCGCTAATGACAATACCCCTGCCATGTTGTTGAAAGAATTAGGTAATCTCGGGATGGAGCATAAAGAGAAAGTGAAAGATTTCAATCAAAGGTTTAACTACATTTTGAATAAATCTCCAACAAACATGAAACCTCAAGACTCCATCACCATCGATTACTACACTTATGCCTTGGCGACAAGCATTGGATAGTTTGTAAAGAGAACTATGAAACAAACACTTACACAACAAACCATGAAGACGCAATCACGATTGAAAAGGATTTGCGCGCGATTGGGGTCATTGTAGATGATGAACCAACAAAAGACTCCAAAGACATCGGCAAAAGGTCTCAAGGCCTTAGCAATCAAGGCCAAAGAGAAAGAAACTCTTGATATTGATAGTTTGACCTGTACCATAAAGAATCTATCAAACAAGCTGGCATAGCTGAAACAAAGGTCAAGCAAAACCACCGTGAGCAGCTAGCCTCCCAAGTTCAACCTTTTTTAGAAGGACTGCCAATTATGGTAGCAGTAGTAACCAACCGACCAAGTATGAGAAAAGTTGGAACGTTGTGCTAAAAATTGAGAGTATGGACATGGATCAATACTGTTCATTTCATCAAGAATATCATTCAGAAAAAAATGGCCACAATGGAACCAAAACATAGACACTCTTGCTAGACACTTCATTGATACAATACTTTCCGATGAGCAGAGCTTGCGGAAGAAAAGGAATAACTTGTTGCTACCGAGGAAACTCTTACTGTGGGACATGCAGTGAACACATTTAGTTGCATACTTGCACCTAAAAAGATTGTTTTCGAGAAACAACCTCCAAGTAGTGGCCCAACGCAGAAGAAAAATAATAGGTATAGTTTGATAAGCCAAGGTCCAGCCATTGAACTAGAGTTGACGAAGCATAAATTCAAGGAACATTTGTTGAGAATGATCAGTCCACCCATCAACTCAACACAAAACACTCAGAGCAAGTTTGGGAATGCAACCATTGTGAAAAGTACTTCTGTAAGCAATAAGAACAAGACCATCAATCTAGAAGTCACAAACCAAGTCATGCCCGAGACACTTTGGCAATCTTTCTCGCTTTGGATTACAACATAGTGGAAGAGATGAAGAAGGATCATACAAATATCTCAATGTTCGAGGTAACAAATATCGTGAGCTAGCTGGACATGCTCCTACACGCACTTGGAACAATCCACCATAGGTAATGATGCTAGTTCATGCAAGGGATATGATACGTCCTCTAGTTCCCTCGAATCTGTGTTTAGCACTTTAACAATTGATGTAAATACACTCTACCCTCCATTTTTTTTAACTTTAGAAATGTTCAATTACAATGTACACAATTTCTTAGTTGATTCTGGTGCATCAGTAAATGTACTACCATTATCTGTCGCAAAGAAAATCAACACAAAATAGGATAAAAAAGATGTAAAAATTATTCAACTGGATAGGACTCTTGTCCATGTGATTGGTGAACTCAGGAATGTGCTTATCCATCTATCATCCTATGAATGAGTTCACCAATGTATAAACATAGCGATTGTGGACATTCTAGAAGAATACGAGGTATTGTTAAGCAAATATTGGTCCAACAAGCTATAAGAGTACTTTTCTATTGACTGGTCACATTTATGGCTTCCGTACAAGGGCAAAAGCAATGAAATCTGAGTGAACTCTGAGCGATATATGAAACACACAGTTACTCCCTTAGATGGAAAGAATGAGCCAATGGCTTTCCAAGACCTTATCTTTGGCAATTTCTTTTTGGAAACTGAACTAGGGTGTTATCTTTCTTAGCCATCCCCAGTCCCACCAGATACACAGTTGGAGCTCCTTCCTAGTCCAATTGGTGAAAATGATGTATGTACAGTTAGTAGTAATAGTAATAATAGTACTAGTGTAGTACACAGTTCTTGTACATATGATATGTGGACATACTACTTTGATGGTTCCAAAACGTAGGAGGGATCTGGAGCTAGTTGTGTTTTAATAGACTCGCGACAGAGAAAACATCTTATCTCTAGTCGCTTGGAATTTGAGTGCATGAAAAACACTGTAGAATAAGAGGCACTCATATTGGGTTTGTAAAGATCCATTGACCTCAACGTTGTGTTGTCAAAGCAATAGGTGACTCATAAATTATTGTACGACAAGTACGTGATATCATACACTCTGTGTCACCTCATCTCAGAAGTTATCAACAAGAGGCTTGTCGTTTTATTTTGCATTTCCAATCTTTTAACATAAAATTTGATCCTAGTATGCACAATGCAGCTGCAGATGCATTGGAAAATGTTGTTGTTAGGTTATCGCCGCTTAGTGACAATTTTTCTATAGAAACTATTTATAAGCCATTTGTCCCTGATAATATTACTAATTTACGCATTTTCAATGATGAACAACAGTTATGGATAATGTTTATGTATTAAAATATACAATTATCAACGAAGACGAACAAGAGAAGGAATTGCAATATGCAGCTAGTGCAAGCAAAGGAAATTTCATGCTGAAAGGCATGGTATCATTAGAAAAGTTGTATGACTTGCAGAACCACTTCTGAGGGCCAATCAATGCTAAGAACCATAACTCAACACTATCGCACGAGCAGATCAATTTGGGAATAGAAAAAGATCTGAAAATTTTCAATCTTGGTACTTGTTGCACACCACAGGAGTGGCAAGCTTTTATATGCTTGTTCAAGCAATACCAATATGTATTCGTGTGGACGTATGATGAACTCAAAAACTTATGACATGCAAATTATCCATCATGTGATCCCAATCAAAGAAGGGCCAAGCCATTCCACAAAAGCTACAAAATGTACATCCGACACTTAAGCCTCTCATTCAAAAGGAGTTAAGGAAGCTACTGGATGCTCAAATCATATATAAAGTGTGACATTCTTCCTAGGTATCAAACTTGGTCCTAGTAAGGAAGAAGTTTGAGGAAATCCACTTATGTGTTGATTTTTGTAATTTGAACCGTGCCTCAGACAAAGATAACTACCCCATGTCATCTATGAAACAGATACTGCAAACACTATCAGGGTTAGAGGTGTTTTCTTTATTGGATTGGTATTCAAGATATAACCAGGCTCTAGTATCATAACCTGACAAACTCAAAACAACATTTCACACAAAGTAGGGCACGTTCACATTCAAGAGAATGTCATTTGGGTTGATTAATGTCAATGCAACATTTCAACGCGACATGGACATTGCATTCCGTGGATTTATTGGACAAAGCATGGTGGTCTACCTTGATGATGTCACAATGTTTTTATAAGAATAAATCTGACAACATTCGTCATTTGAGGAAAAAATTTCAAGCGATGTCATAAGTACATGATATCCCTTAATCCCAAAAAGAGTATTTTTGCAGTGTTCGAGAGTAATATCTTGGGACACATCATTGCTAAAAGTGGGATTAAAGTAGACCTAAAGAAGGTCAAAGCAATTATTCAAATTCCCTTCCTAGTGAACAAGAAATCTATGCAATCCTTTGTGGGGAAAATCAACTTCATCTGTAAATTCATCTCTGATTACACTCAGATTGTCAAGTCAATACAAAAGATGGTAAAGAAGGATGCAATCTACAGATGGGATCAAAGGGAAAAGGATGTGTTTTCCCATATCAAGCAACCTATCGCAGAAGCACCTACTCTATACATCCCATATTTCAGCAAAGATTTTTTCTTTCTAAACCTTTCCTTATGACACTTCTCTCGTTGTTTTGGTTACACAAAAGGATGATTAGAACAATGAGTGGCCCATATCTGTTATGAGCATTAATCTTCAAGGACCTAAACTCAATTATCTCACCATTGATAAATAATCTTATGCAATATACAAGATGGTGAACCACTTTCAGCGCTATCTCTTGAAAAACCACTATATTATCTTTTTTCCACACCCAACAATTAGGTCACTATTTGTTCAACAAGAGCTAGGTGAGAGAAGAGCAAACTAGATGATTGGTTTATAGGATTACAACTTAGAATACAAACCAATTCACACAATCAAGGTCCATGGTCTATGTCAACTAGCAGCAGAAGCAGTGGATGCAAAGGAAGAAGAAGACCCCTCTAGATGGGAGCAAGAAATCAAAATGTATAATGTACAATGAATGCCTCCCACTATTATCGCAAACTCTTGGTACACAGATGTGTGCCAATACCTCGAGTACGATACTGTACCCTCCCATTTATCCACACGACAAAAGAGGGCACTTAAACTCAAAGCATTATATTAGCTTTTGGTGCATGGGATGATTTTCAAAAAGCACAATAATGGAGTATTGCTAAGGTGTTTGGAAGCGCATGATTCAAAGAAGGTATTGCGTGATGTCCACGACGAACTAGCTAGAGGACATTTCATAGGAAACACAACTGCGCATAAAATCATGCAGGCCAGTTTCTATTGGCCTACATTATTCAAATATTCTCATGCTTACACCCACAAGTGTCCAGTCTGTCAAAGGTGTGCCGGCCGAAACAAGAAGTCAACCACACCATTGCAACCTATCATAGTGGAAGAACCTTTTCAACAATGGGGCTTGGATGTTATTGGAAAAATATTTCCGCACTCTTCAAAGCAACACCACTATATTCTCACTGCCGCAAACTACTTTACATGGTGGACATAAGCAATTTCCCTTAAACATGTTAATGATCAGGAAGTCATCACCTTCCTTCAGTAGAATATCATTTCCAGGTTCGACATTACTACCTCACTTGTTTTCTATAATGCAACATACTTTTCATCGCTAAAAATCTATTATTTTGCATTACAAAATGGAATTTTATTGAACCATTCAACTAATTATTATCCACAGGGGAATGTTCTTTATTGAGTCCACAAATAAGAACCTCACTTGTGTCATAATAACGATCATATTCTCTGAACAAAGGAATGGACACTCCACTTTGGTAAATGCTTTATGGGTTGACCGAGTCAAGCCAAATCCCTCTTTGAACACCTTCCCTTACTTCTTGGTATATGGAAATGAATCCATCCTCCCTCCAACATATACTTGCCTGCTCTCCACATTTCACAGGAATCCCAAGGCAAGCCATGTTTATTAGTGTAGTGCAGGATGAACACTCTTCACAAATTACAGGAAGAAAGGTTGAAAGCAAAAGAAAAGTTTCCACTTCATTAGAACTATATCAAGAGGTGGTTCGACAAGAAGTCTGTAGGGAATAACAACTTCAATGTGGGTGACTTAGTATTGGAGTGGGATAAAGCCCACGAGGACAAAGGAAAACACACCAAGTTTCAATCTATGTGGATTGGGCCATTCACAGTTTGCGAAAATCTTGGCCAACACACTTATCATCTTCAATCGCTTGATGGGAAGATTGACGCTCTCCCTTTCAATGGCCAAGAATTAAAACACTATTTTCAATCATGATATGGGGTTGTGCCCTACACTATGTACATAGTCTTTCTTGTTGTTTGTTTCTTGTTTTTTTTCGTCATGTGAATAAGTGTTGTGCATGAACATGTTTTGGCTTCTTAGTATGTGTGTGGATAAATTCTAAAGAGGCTTGTGACACTTCAACATTTGGCTAAACCTTCAGTCTGTCTTCCTTATCTTTGCTATATCTTTTGGTCGATGAAGTTCTGACGGAAAATATGATTTGTCCGTAAGGAGAGTTTTGATTAAACCATGAACTCATGTCTATTCAGGAAACCTTGTGCCTATGTTCAATTATTTATGTTTTTGTGTTTTCATGCTTATACAATTAGTAGAAGAGGAGAAGGGAAAAAATATAAATGAGAAAACCTAAATGAGAGGTCCATATATGCTCCTCTGAAGGAACAACCTCTCTTGCTCTCAAGAAGTCGGGATCCCTCTTCTGCCTAAAAATGAATAAGTTCCAATGCACAGTCCTATAAATAAAATAAAAATAAAGGTGAAAGAAGATAAAGGCTTCCAGCACGGAGAGGTGAAGCAAGCAACTCCGTCGGGGTACTGACTAGGCTCGTTGGAAATGGAGAAATGTTTGTGTTCTTGTAGTGACTCCGTCGAGGTACTATCCAGGCCTGCTGACAACAGAGCAACACTAGAGATGAAAACTTATACTCTAAAAAACTTAAGCTTGCAAACTTCACTAACCTTCCCAACTCGAAACATTGTGATATTGCTGAATTTTATGTTTTGTTCAACCGAGAAGGTATGATGGGGACCATGTCTATTCATAGGGTAAGTGGGGAGACCAAAGTAATCCACACTATGAATCAATACTTCTCGAAGAACCAAGGCCCTACACGAAATAGTTAACCAAGGCAAAGAAGCTAGAATTCTACCAATGTATCGCCAAGTGTTGTTGTTGCTACAATGCCCTCCAAAATTTTGGCCTACACAAAATTTCGTAGCATTCCTTGGTCTTGTACATTGTCGTCGCAAACATTGAAAGTCATTCCATGTGTTTTCTTGAAGTGTTTTGGTTCCTTTTGTAATATAGGAAAAATGTCATCTTTTCGCATGTTGGTTGTGCACCCTGTATATAAGTTTATTGTGGTGGTTTCAAGAGGTCATCTTCATGTAAATGAGTTTCTCTAATCATGTAAACACTTGTCGCACTCATTTCTAAATTTTTAAGCACTGTCACACAAGTGTCGTCACAAAATGTATCTTAAGTGTCGCACTTGTCGTAACTTGTCATAAAAAGTTATTGCATGGAGGGAAATGCATTGTTCATGTGTACTGGATGATCTATGTTGTTGTGTCATCAAGTATTTTGTGTTATCATAGTCAGAGTATCATCATTGTTCACACTAGTGTAATCGATCCCACACTTAACCATTTCTGGAAAGGCTTCTTGACCAAGCAACCTAGCTCCTCTCGTCCTCCCTGAACTGCGCATTGCGCAGTTTCAATCCTCTATATTTCAACTTTCCTCTTGGCACTATGCAATGCACAATTCTGGCTTTCGAGGACTACTCACTATGCAGTTTCTGTGCTCAAGCTCCAACCTCGACCCTTAGAATTGCGTTATTCCTCCTCCCAACCTAGTCCTAACTGTGCATTGCATAGTCACTAGCCTCAAGATCATTCCCTAAGCCTCGAACTACATAAATGCACAATGGCCTAGCCTCCCTTGTCTCTCAAAACTTCATAATATGTTCATTCAGTGCCCATCCCCTCAGCCTATCTCACAGGTTCCCAGGATTGCGGAGTTTTCTCCCTTAGCCCAGCCTAAACTGCACATTGCATAGTCTCAAGGCTCAAGGCTCCCCCTTGAATGCTTGATCTGCACAAATGTGGAGTCACTGAGCCCCTTTCCCAACTCTCCATCTAGTTCCAGCTCAGTCAAAGGATCAATATGCATAATCTTGGACTAGGGAGTTTTCTGATTGATGTCGTCTAGTCATGAGTGAATTGCAGGAATTGGTACCCTATGATGCCATGGCAAGATGATGAAGAAGGAGATGAAGGAGGGAGGCATGCTGAAAGACATTTTTGTAGTCGAGCATACAAGTTAATCAATCAGGAGAAAGTAACGGGACACCCGTTTGCGACCATTATTCAAGACTTGAGATCATTAAAGATTGCTTATCATTAAGCCATGCAGAGGTGAAAAGAAAAGCATTCTTAAGAAGACACTCAACACATAGCAACAACAATGGCTTGAAATTTCCACATCATCAAGCAGTCTATGTCAACAATGTCATGTCATGTCATGAGTGGTCACATGCCACACCATTGTGGCTAATTATGTAAAATATGTTTAAGACATGTATTGTAAAGGGAAAGTCCAAAGGACGTGTGTGGAATATGAAGAGTCATGTAAAGTTGAAAATTCATTGGAAGTCAAACAATCATGAGGGTAGATGAAGAGTCACAAGGAAGGTTAAGCATGACCTCCTCATTATTATATATATTTCCCCTCATTGTAAGAGCAAAGGACTTTTCACCTTGGCTGCTCCTGAAAATCATTAGAGAGATAAGCTGGTTATTTTGGAGAGCAAGGAGTGGATCCAACGCTCCACTATTGGAACTAGTGATGTTCATTGTATACATGTGTCTTGAAATTTTTACTTAATAACAAAAACCTTCAAGGCCAATACATTCTTCATGCATGGATTATGAATGTTTGTAAGACTATTATGTGGATATTTGTATTTCATGTTTGCTTTCACATGTACTAAGGTAGTTGAATTATTTCGGTTATTTTAGTACTTATCTTATTGAGAATGTGTTGTAATGGTTTCTATTGTTGTCCCGTTGACCTGTAATGGATCATATTAGTAATGTTGTGCTAATTCCCCATTCAGAATAAAACCCAATATGCTTATCATGTGCTTAAGGATTCACCATCTTTGCTTAATTAATTGGTTCCCATGAGAGTTTCTTATATAAATGTTATAAACAATTTAACATAAAACATATGCTGAACAACAACAAAATAACAACAAAGAACATCAAAATACAACACACAACATAGAGAATTGATGAGGAGTTAACCCCTCTTGGGCTATGTCTCCTTGGTCCAGCTTCCAATGCTTGGGCCTCTCTATTATGCTCAATATTACAACAAAAGTGTGTTTACAATGCTTAGATTATTCTAAAACCTCTCTCAGTGAGTTCAGAATAGCCAAAACTACTAGAATTGACTCTTTTCACACCTAATTTGGATAAAAACTGAAGAAATTATGACTTCTCCTAGTTTTCCCACTATTCGTTCCACAATTTGCTCCACAACCGAGAGGAACCCACATTTTAACTCCAAAAATCCACTAACCAAGTGAGAATTTTGTCGTGCAGTGGGTCTTAATCTGTTGGCACCATCTGTCTTATCGCAAATCACAATCGGTGGAGTTATGTGGGCTTGTCTGTGAACGTGAAGGTAATGTGCAATTGTGATATCGACGGACTCGACGGGAGCATTAACAGGAACCTAAAGTCGCTTTGCATCTGGGTGTCTTTCAAATTTCACAATTGGCGGATAACCTGAGGTCTTATATATGCGGGACTTGTAGTGTTGCGATGTTTGATTGTGATATCGCATCACAACCTGCGTATGCTGGGGCCTGATTATCTTCAATTATTCCCTTCGCTGATGTGCGATTACGATCGCATCGCAACCCGATACCTATCGGGGCCGATTTCTACAATGCCTTCCCTATTGCAAAGTATGATTGTGATTTATCACATCACAACCTTGACCTTGCTTGGGGCCAAATCTTTAATACGACCTGCCCATGACATACGATTTGTGATATGCGGGAGACAATGATGGCTTTCCACTTGGTGCCTCCTCATTCGCTGAAGGACCTTGCCACATCATCCAATCCTGCCATTTGTCTAAGTCAAACCTGAACTTTGACTTGATCTAACTTCTGCATACGAGCTCGGATTTGAGTGTCATTCATACCGTTGGAATTAGAATGATGAGCTCTTCAATCTGAAGCCAACTTTAACAAAATTCTGACACTTTGATTTTTTAGCATAATTTTGAGCACCAGATCACTCCTCCCCATTGGAAGCTTTTGGACCCAAAAATATTATATTCAGTTATTGAACAGATGAGGGTATTTTTCCCTCACCTTCCCCTCTTCAATCCATTTGGCCTTTGATGGATTTGTACCCTTGAGACCCACTCGAAGATAATCAACATTTCCCCTCTTTGATGACCTCATTGTTCTATCAAATATGGTGTCTTGCTGAAGCTCATTAAGAAATTGTGGAGAAAAATCTTCAATTGATGGAATCCATACACTTTCTCCTTGATCTCCAATCAAAAGAGGCTCATACAATCTCAACTTTTCAACACTAAAAACAAAATAAATTTGCATATATGAAGGCAACTCAAGCTTGAAAGCATTATTACCTATCTTTTCCATAATTTTTAACGGATTGACTTCAGCGTTTTACCTTCACATTAAAGCCTTTCCTTGCTGATATAAAGCCAAACTTTATCACCTACTTGAAACTGATGATCCACACGACGCTTATCATGCCTTAACTTATACTTGCCTGGACTCTTTTCTAGTTGTTCTTGAACTGATTGGTGAATTAACTGAATTTTCTCAATGAATTTATTTGCTATGTCTATGACGCTATGTCCATCTACAACTACATGTTTCTCAAAGATGAAATCCAGAGGTGATTTAGGCAAATAACCAAGACATGTCTCAAAAGACGAAGTTATAGTAGAAGAGTGTTTTGCTCGGTTGTAAGCATGTTGAATATAATGCAACTATTCATCCCATAACTTATGATGTTCGCTGCAATATCGTCTTAGAAAATGAATAAGTATCCTGTTAACCACTTCAGTTTGACCATCTGTTTGCGGATGGAAGGTTGTCATTTTCTTCAACTTGGTGTCCATCAAGTTCCATAAATTTGACCAAAAATTCCCAGCAAATCGGGAATCATGATCACTTACAATAGAAGTAGGTAACAAAAAATGAACCCAGACATTTTGAAAGAAAAGTTGAGCCGTTTGTTCTGTTAGGTTCCTATACCAATAGGAGTCATAATTTTTGAATGACTGAGATTAAACCTGTAATATGTACATACCTTTGCTTTCTGCAAATGTTTTCCATATTCAAAAATAAAAATAAAAATTGTAAAAAGGGTATGTTCTAAAAGAACAATCAAAGGACAAAAAGATTAAAAAGGTCAAAAAAAATAAAAAAAAAATATGAACACTAAGAAAAGAAAAAGACCATGAAAGTGAGCAAGTCAAAATGCTACTACTATTTACTTTTTGTGAAGAATAAATCACTGTGTGCAGTTTGAATCTTTGCCACAATCCATGATAGTCAAAATGTTTAAACTTGGCTATTTCATGTTTCAATTTCATGTCTATAGGTAGAGAATAAAAATCTAGCCAAACAGTGTAACCTTGGAAGGTAAGTAGATAGGTAGAGTAAATAAAAGGAGCTCAACGGTTTAATTTGAGCCCTTGGATGTAATAAGGTTAGAATGAGTTAGTTTACTATTGTAAAGAGAAATAAAAATGTTTGATAAGGGTTTGCTAGCTCAAATGCACCCGAATAAAGAGAAGTAAAAATGGTAGGATGAGTAGATGGGTAAGTAGTAGAAAGGTTGTAGAATTGTGATGATTGATTAGACAAAAGCATGTATATCATCTTTTTCATCATAAAAATTCCAAATGTGAATGGGTACTCAAGTATGTAGATGGATATCAAAGTCAATTAATTAATTTCCCTCATTAATTTCACCTTTTACTTAACTAATTTCCCACAATGAAGTTCAAAATACTTAAAAACCATAAGTCAGAGAGGCTCAGAGCATTTCTCTGACTGGATTAGACCCTCGACTCAATGACTTATAGGCTATAAGTACTAAAACCCCCTCATAAACATTATTCCCCCCTTCATTTCATTCATTTTCCCTGAGTAATACTCTTTCCTAAGGTTAAATTACTTTTACCTAGGAAAAGGTGTTTTTCCCCCCACAAACTCATTTTCATATCAAAAACCCACAAAACACTATATCCTAAGTTTTTATGTTATTACTGAAAAAGCATTAAAAGCATGAAATATCAAATACTTAGGGTATTGTGACCCTTTTCCGCACATTTTACTAATTACCAATTTATTTATTAAATCCTAAACAAAATCTTGTTTCCCGTATATATTTAACTCTCGCGATATTAATGAACCCCACCCTAATTTAATTATATAAACCATGATTTTCTACCCAAACTCACTAAATAATCGATCCGTGATTAAGTTAGTCTAAAATCCAGTTAAACCCCCTGCTAATGATCCCGAGCCTTAACCTGCATTAATCCTCAATTAACGTTAAAATGCCACACTTAATTACACTGCCGCCCCCCACTTACCCTCCATGCACTCCATTGCCTGATCACCGCACGATCGTTCCCCTACTCATCGGATGGCCCACATCCATTTCAGACGGGCCCTGACATCCGAATATTACCCGCTCGAAAAGAGTTGTTTTCCGCTGGGCCCCCGAGGCTACGTGTCACTCAATGAATGGAAGCGGGTGGCCTCCCCACAATACCACTAAGCACCCAAAAGCAGTGTGAAGGAAACCACTTACCACCACCCTGCTACATGCCAAAATAGCTACTGTTCACCCCGCTACATGACAAACGACCACTGTTCACCCGTACCTGCCAATTTTGACTTTCCTGCATAAAGCCAAAAAGCCCCAAATCGTGTGTTTTTATCGTTTTTTTAGTTGTAAACCTCCATGCATGCACCTGCGAACATTGAAGCTATCAACCCACGTACAATTGCATCCTGAAGATGCCCCAAAGCTCCCAGAATGCCTTCTAGCCTGCTTGAAGCCTTTTCGACTGTTGAGAGTTTCCAATCACCCAGTTCAAACCCAGTTTTCTTCAATTCCACATATTTAAGCCATAATTCACTGCGAAACCCTGTCAATTTCAGAACCAGACACTGAGTTTTCTTAATTAAAATAAAAAAAGGAACTCTGGTAACACAAACCCAACTGGAATTGAACCACCATTGCCCTAACAGACTGAAAAATTTCCTCCCCCATTCTCAAATCCACAAGAACTGAGAATGGCCGCCCCAATCACCATGGATGTCAGACCTATTTCCACTCCTCACCTGGACCTAGACCATCTCCCCTTGGCTGATAAATATTTCCAAATCAAGGACACCTCCGTCCTTGAATCCCCTCTCAAACTATACTGCCGATATAGAGATCAATACCTGAACCATGCTGATAAAATTGGTCTTTGGGAGTCCAATTTACCTAAGTACCAATTCCCTGAAGTTCACATTTTCCCAGAAATTGTCCATTACTGCCATGCAAATTATATCCCCAGTCAAAGAGTAGTGATGTCCCCTAACCAAACCATATTTTTCACCATCACTGCTGAATCAATCAATGAAATGATACAAATCCAGCCTGGACAAAACATAACCCCTATCTCAATTGGAGACCTATTAGACCGATTTCCTAAGCTTACCACTACAAAACTTGCTGAGATGTTCCAAACCTTCATCAGGGAGGAAAAGCATATCCCAAAAGATCCTCCTCCATATGTGGCTACCATATTTTCCCCATTTGGTTAGGACATTGTAGCAATATATCTAGTGTCCTAGGTTACACCATCGGTGAGTATATAGATGAAACCATCTTGGCTTTCATGTCCATCTTCACTCCAGGACAACCTCTTGCTGTCACTTATGATTATGCCAAGTTTATAGCTGATAGGATGCATGAACAATTTCTAAGGATGAGTAATGAGAGAGTCTTTAAGTATTCCTCTGTCTTGTGTCACCTTTTTCTATAATACCAAGCAAATAAGTTCCCCTTTACTCTCCAAAAACTTGACACAAAAGGTCACCCTAGATCAATAATTTTTTGGACTCCATTGATCCATAAATGTGATTCTCCATATTCATATATAGACTTCATAGAACTATTTGTACATCCCATTGTAACAATGCTACTAGGAAGCCCTCCTCCAAGAATCAGTTTAGATATAAGGAGGATCTTGCAACTCTCAAAGAAACACAAAGTGGGGGATTGGTACTTGTACCAAAAACACACTGAAATTAGGATTTATGGCTGTGAGTTGGCCCCATACAGACTACCCAAATACCTCCCAATGAGGTTATTTGCTCTGGCCTAACTCAGCAACCAAGAACAACAACAGACTTAAAAAAGATAGACTTCAAAGTATTGACAAAGGACATTCATCCTATTGACCAGATTGAGTTGCACAAGCAGATAGGGGAGATGATTTACTCCACCTTGACAAGGAAAGCCATTGCTGCCCACCAATTGAAAAACTCCCTGAATAATATATCAGCACAGTTCTAGTTGGAGAAGGCCTCTTCACAGGCCAAAGATACCAGAATCAAGTCCTTAGAGGATTTAGTCATTGAGTTGGGACACGATCCCAAAGATGTAAAGGCCATAGAAAAATTAATAAAGAAGAAGAATGATGATATAGCTGCTCTGAAGAAGCAGCTCAAGGTTCCCTAGTTGCATCACCCACAAACAATAGAAGTCCTGGAGGCACAAAAAGGACATGAAGAGCTCATGGACTTGGTCCTAAAGCTAAATGACCAACTAAAAGAGATAGAGAAAGAGTTAGACACCTTGATTCAGTCCAAACAAAGTGACCTGGCCACTACTTCTAGGACTGCCATTCCCACTGTTTCTACTGCAGTTCCTTCTACATTGGCAGCATCATTGGAGCCTACAGCTCCACCTGCCACAACACTGCCAATCACAACTAAATCTACAGCAGCAGGCACACCAATGGAGAAAACAACAGAGCTAGTAAAAGCCATGGAGGAGATGTCCATCCAAGCTACAGAGCTCAAAAGGCTAAATGAGAAAGTGGCAAGATTAGAAACTTACTGTAAGCTTGCCCAAATTCAACAAAGAGAAGAAACACAGAAAGCCCTAAGGATGGGTGAGAAAATTAGAGTCCTAGAGAAAGCTTTCACATTGTAGAAGCCACTAGGACAGACTAAAGAAATGCTCTGGGCCAATATCATTGACTCTCTTAATGATATTTGGCCATCAATTCAAGTTATATTTGAGAAAACATAACTAGTGAAGATAGCTACTGAAGCTATCCAAAAAGTAAGGGAAGAGTTGGGTGATATGCTTGAGGATGCCAATCGACTCATCCACTTCCTGAACAGTAAGAACAGACATGAGCTCCATGAGCTTGGCATAGAGGATAGGGCTGAAACCATCCTAGAGGTTAAAAAGGTTCTTTCCAAAAGAAATCTCATGCTCAACTTAGAAGAAAAATGCCATAACATGCAGGTAGCCATTGACAGGTTCATGGCTAAATTTCAAATTTTGAGGGACAAAGGCCTTCACAGTCCTATGGTCATCCATGATAAACTCATGACCCAATTGGACCACAGTGATAGACTCAGGAAGTTGGCCAAGGAAATAGCTAGTTCTTCAGGTATAAAAGCCCTGCCAATTGGAAAAGTATTGTATGATACTTTGGAAAATCTATTGTTTGTCACCAAGCCCAATTTTGCAAAATATACAGAGGCAGACGAAATTTACAGAAGAATGTCAAAAGTAAAGTTACTTGAGGATGAATGGTGGGAAAAAATGATGGATTTACTATGAAAAGTTTTACATCAGGAATTTACCACAGTAAATCTGAAGGCAGTCAGGTGAAACGGGTGAAAGATAGATAAGCAGGGTCAAAGAGTATCAGTGAAAGATCAAAGTAAAGAAGACTCCAGTGTGGAAATAACACAACCATAAGCCAACTTAAAGGGCTTAAAACTCAACAGAAACAACCAGCAACACCATAATAAAAGGGACATCAAGAAGCAGTTTCACATCTATCTCTATCTTCATGCATTAAGATATTTTATTTCCTAGATTAAATCTCAAACTATTATGAGATATTTTGTAATTTTTTTTTGTATAAATACTTCACATTTCGAAGTATGTAGGGGGGATTCCAAGACATTTCTATAGACTTTTTTTCTCAAATCAAAATTCTATTGTATCAATGACTAGATTGGCTTGCTGGATCAAGGAATAAAGCTAAGATATTTTACAGGATTCTTAGGTAAAGCGAAATACAAATAAGTATTCTCTCATGTTTATTGTTGTTTTTCTTATGTGCCTCCATAATATTGTTTGTTTCTTTAAGATTTAAATGTATAACATGGAATGATATTTTAGAAATTGCTTTAATGCACTCTGCCTTGACTGTTTTACATTCTGAATGTTTTATGCTAAACTATCTTAGTTAGGGAATTCTTAATTGCTCCTTAGCTTTCGTAGTTTCCCCCTGGTCTATAGCAAAGGATTCTTAATTTCCCTTTGTTCATGATCACCTTCTTTTCTTTATTCTGATCCTGGTCCAAGGATTCTTAGCTGCCCTTTCACCCTAGTCAGAATCATCTCATCCATTAGACTTGAAGATTTTCCTTTTGCTTTGCTAGCCTACCCTATGAACATTCCCTTTAATGATCTGGTCCAGTTATGCTATTCATTGATTGAATCCATAGCCTAATGGTTTGAAGACCTAGCTCTATCCATTTGTCCCAAGAATTCCACCACCCAACCTTCAACCAAAAATCAAAACCCCGTGAACACTAAGAACTAGCCTAAAATCTAATGAAAAAAAAGTTAAATCATAAAAAGAGAGCCCTCTTTGGACTTAGATTGGCTAGAACCTAAGCCTAAAAGATTGGTTTGTGGTTACCTCAGATGATTCCTTCTTTTGATAACTTCTAGGGAAAACTTCTGAGTGATAACATAGTGGCGACCATACTGGAGAAGTCAAACTCTCAGTCTTAATAAACCTTTGAGAAATTTCAAATCTTTATTTGAAGCCTCTTGAAGGGTTTATTAGAATCTATTTACAAAATTTCATAAAAAAGAAGTAACTAGAAAAGTTTGAAACTCTGGCTCCAAGGAGAACTCACTATACTAGGGCCAATCCAGATCCAAATCCTACCCTAGTAGTGGATAATCCCAACCTGATTTCAAGAATATCTAGAAGACAAGAAAGTTCAGTAAGTCCAACACCTTCAATCAAAGCATATTCATGCCTCGATGAGTGGTTGTTTTTAGAAGACATCCCCTTTGATGAGTCATTTGACCTTTCCCTATTTAGAACCAGGTCTGAAAGTGCACTTGATGACATAGTTCTAGATCCAGAATTTATTGCAGATATTGAAGTCGAAAAGGCAAACCAGTCAATTGATGAGTATATTCTAAATTCCCTCAGTCATCCCTTACTACTGCTAAGATCCTTGAGCTTTCTGAACCAGTGTAAACTACCCTTAGTTCACCATTATTCCCTTCCACCTCTGAAGTTCATTCCTCACCTCCGTTTATACCTTCACTTCCCTACCAACCTATCATTACACATCAATCACCTATTACTCCCAGTTCTCCATCAACTACTGTAGCATCTCCTGGTACCCCAACCCCACTTCTTAGCCCTGCCCAACTTAGAGCCATGGCAAATAGATATGCTCTTCTTATGTTACATGCCCCACTTGGTCCCATGCCACAAGATTACCAGAACAAAATTGTCCAATTTGATGGCATAGGACCTTATATAGCACAACATCATGTAAACAAAATGATAGACTACTTTGAATTACATGAAATTGATATTGGAGATGTTCAGATGAGACTTTTTGCTCAGACTCTAGCTGGTGATGTAAGGAGATGGTTTAGAGCTTTACCTGATAATAACATAGATACTTTAGAGATATTTTATCAGCAATTTTTAAATAGATGGGAAAAGAAAAAGAACCCTTTGCAGATCCTTTTAGAATATGAAAACATCAAGATAGGACCAAATGAAACATTCCAAGATTACTATACCAGATTTAACAATATATACAATGCAATACCAATCAATCTTAGACCCCCACCTAGCTTAGCTTTAATAAATTTTCCTGATGGGTTTGATACTGATATGGCCTTCCAACTCAGAGAGAGAAATCCTCCAACTTTAGAATATATGCAGAGTGTAGCAATTAGTGTAGAAGCTAACTTGCTAGCAAAAAGAGCTAGGGTTAAGAATGAGAGGAGTGGATTTGCCAAATATGAAGCCTCACCCTCTGACCTTAAAATAGATGTTCTAACCAAGGGTATGGAAAAACTGATGGATAGAGTAGAGAACATTGAGAGGAAGCCTCACTGGGATAATCAACAGGCACCTCCAGTGAGAAATACAAACTTTAGAAATAATCAAAATCAAAATACTCGAAAGAATGGACCTGATCAGAATATTAGGCCTCCTTTTCAAGAAAACTATGCTGAAACATCCCATTCAGAAGACCCTGAACAAGACACACAAATTAACTTGATGGGATTAGATGATGAGGAAACTGTCTTTTTGACCCAAGATGAGCAGGAACTGCATATGCTGCAGCAATTGCAGACCCAATCTGGAGAATCATTTGATTATAAGAAAGGGTATGATTCTACCATTTTTGAAGTACATAAACAATACAATCTAAGGAGTAAAAAGAATTCTGATACTCCTAACCAGGCCAAGAAAACAATGCCAAACCAACCCAAGAAAATCAAAATAGCTCCAGTTACTAAGACTCTCCAAATCCTCCCTAGACCAAATCAGAACCCTTCTGGTCCCACCATTGTAGATATAAACCATGACCAACCCCCTAGTGATCAATCATCCACTTCAATCCCCTCCAAGGAGACAATGGAGAAATCTCCAAACACCATAGTAGAAAATCCACAGAAAAAGACTTCAAATGTAGAAAAAGAAGAGCAACCTACTCCAAATCCTGCTATCAAAATTCCAAACACTCAAACAGAAAAAGCCCCTTTGCCTTTCAATTTGAGAGTAGAGGTAGCTAAACTAAAAAAATTTGTTCCCTTAATAAAGTTGATTAAAAATGAAACCTACAAGTCTCAAATAAAAAAAACCTTAAACTTTGTTGAGAATGAAGACTTTGTCAACTTGTTTGATGATAAACTTGAGCTTATATTTGGTCCTGATGTTAATGGCAAACCATTAGAAGGAGGGATACCACCCTTCTATATTAGCCTTAGCATTCATGATAAAATCTTACACAATGCAATGTTAGATTCGGAAGCTTCACACAATTTAATGCCTAAATCAGTTATGGAAAAGTTAAACTTGGATATCACTAGACCTTACAAAGACTTGTTTTCATTTGATTCAATTCAAGTAAAGTGTCTAGGGTTAATCAAAGACCTGTGTGTTTCCTTAGTACAATACCTTGCTAAGACTATTCTCATGGATATAGTAGTAGCTGACATCCCACCTAAATATGGCATGCTATTGTCTAGATCATGGGGAGCTAAACTCCAAGGATCTTTACAACTTGGCATGTCATATGCCACAATCTCAGTCTTTGGACAACCTAAAAAGCTGTATAGAGAGACCCCAATGAAATATGTGGTGAGTAGCCGAGATAGACCTAAAAAATTTCCAATCTACTCCATGCATTCAGACATTGATTCTTTTATTTTGTATAATGTTGAATAAACACAACAAACCACTTCAAGTAGTATTATTTCAGAACCAAAAGAAATTGCAGTTACAATTAAAAAAGAAACTCTCCAAACTCAAGAGATTTCCAATAAACAAGATGATGAAAACACCTCAAACAAGGAAAATTTTCTTCCCCGTGACAGTGAAAATTATGAACATGAGATATTATGGCACCTTGAATTTGATGGATCAATGAATAAGTTAAGAGCAGGAGCAGGAGCGTGGATATATAATCTGGAGAATGATCACTTCGAGGGCCATGCTTATAGACTGAATTTCAAATGCACTAACAATATGGCCGAGTATGAAGCACTTCTTTTAGGTCTTAAATTAGTTAGAAGTTAGGAGCTATAAGAGTTTCTATTATGGGAGACTCTGAACTAGTGATAAATCAGATTAAAGTTATATATATGACCAAAGACCCTAGATTAAGTTGTTACAGAGGAACCATTATATATATACCAAACACTTTCCTAGAAACCAAAGTTACTGTAATTCCTAGGAAGCATAATATGTAGGCTCATAGTTTAGCAATGTTTGCTAGCACTTGTAAGTTACCATTCCAACCTAACCATCAGTACACTGCTGAGGTCAGGAACAAACCTGCTATCCCAGAGAACTTGAAAAACTAGCAAGTATTTGCTAATGACCAACAAATAAACAATTTTTTAACCTTAGAGGAGGAATTTGTAAATGGTAATATAGATACTGACATAACATTAGATCCTGATCTTAAAGATGAAATAGAAATCAATAAAATAGAAGATGAAGAGATAGATAGATTCCATCCCACTAAATTTACAAAATTAGATGTACAAAACCTAAAGCAAGTTGAAATTGATGATATAATTAATGAAGATTTTGAAATCATTAATCTCAAAGACAACTTTTTGCCTAAAGGATTAACCCCTTTGGAAGACTTGTTTGATTCAAATCATGTCCCTAGAAAACCAAAGATGGAACCCTTAAAATCTGATATAGAGGAGTGTGATATAGGCATTAAGGAAAACCCAAAATTGATAAAACTTTCATAGTCCTTACCTTCTACTGAAAAAGTGAAATACCTTGAATTGCTAAAATAATTCCAAGATGTCTTTTCTTGGAGTTATGAGGACCTCAAATCCTATGACACTAGCGTCATACAACATACTATCCCCATAAAAGAAAACAAGAAACCTTTCAGGCAAAATATTAGGAGGATCAATCCCATCGTATTGCCTTCTATTGAAAAGGAAATCTGAAGTATGTATGAAGCCAAGATAATAGCACCAATTATATTCTCTGATTGAGTTTCAAATTTGGTGCCAACAAGGAAGAAAACTAGTGAGATCAGACTTTGTGTTGATCTTAGGAATCTTAATAAAGTTTCACTCAAAGACAATTACCCTCTCCCTAAAATGGATCATATATTACAAAGGGTAGTAGGGTCAACCATAATCTCATTATTGGATGGGTTTTTTGGTTACAATCAAATTCTAGTTCACCTAAATGACCAGGCTAAAACTGCATTCACTACTCCTTCGGGCACATTCATGTATGTGAAGATGCCTTTTGGATTAAAGAATGCAGAGGCCACTTTCCAAAGAGCCATGGACATAGCTTTTGCTAAGGAAATTCATGACTTCCTAGTAATAGAATTGGATGATATCACTGTATTCTCAAAATCTGACAAACAACACTTAGATCATCTAAGGCAGGTCTTCGTCAAATGTAGGAAGTATGGAATTTCTTTGAATCCAAAAAAATCTTTATTTGGGTTAGAAGAGGGAAAGTTATTAGGCCATATAATCTCCGAAGATGGTATTTGAATAGATCCTGCAAGAATTGAAGTCATCTTACAGATACAACATCATAGGAGCATCAGGGAATTACAAGCCTTTTTAGGGAAAATAAAATTTCTTAGGAGATTTATTTCTAACTTAGCAGAATTAATTAGGTCATTAAACAATATGTTGAAAAAAGATTCGACCATAAAATGGACCATTGAGGCTAAAAAATCCTTTCAAGATATTAAGCTAGCCTTAACAAAAACACCAGTTTTGATCAGTCCAAAGCTTGATAGGGATTTCATTATATTTTCCTTTGCCTCAAAACATACAATTGCTGTAGTTTTACTACAAAAGAATGATCAGGGTTATGAAGAACCTATTGCCTTTTTTAGTAAAGCCCTGAGAGATGCCCCTTTAGAATACAATAATGGAAAAGAAAGCTTTGCTTTGGTCAAAGCTATCAAAGATTTTAGAGTTTACATTTTATATTCTCATATAATAACCTATGTCCCAATTCAGTAGTTAAGGATATCCTAACTCAGGATGGTCTAGATGGAAAGAGAGGGAAATGGATTGCTACTATATTAGAATATGACCTAGAAATCAAGCCAACAAAGTTAATCAAAGGCCAAGGTTTAGCCAAGCTCATGGCTGAATCGAACTGTCAGGCCTTAGATATAAATTTTATTGTAGAAATGGATAATGGAGAGGAGATGGTGACTCCACCCATCATCCAGGCCTTTATTGAATCACCATGGTATGTGTTGAGCCTCAACCTTGCACCTTCCTACACACCCTCTTAACCCTCATACTCCACTCACTTCACTCATCCAGTGGTTGAATCATTGCATTATAGTTTAAAAATGACTGTTTATATGGTTTTCTAACTATACTGATGTCTATTGTTTGGTTTAGTCTTTTGTTCATGCAGCTGCGGAAACTTGTCAGTTTCCGCAGCCAGCACAGGATTCCGCAGCCATTTTGTTAAAGGTTGTGCTCCAGGTGTTTTCTGAAGGAATGGGCTATATGTGCAAGCTCTAGATGGCATGTACATGGATCGTGTCCCTTTGAACCGGCCAAATCATCATTTTGAAGCCGCAGTCAGCCTAAGTCAAAGACGTGGCCAACCGAAGAGTCCAGCGGCGGCACGTTACTGTTAAAGGCACGTGAATGATACATGGCCTAGTTACCAGCTCACGGAGGCTCCAACGCACCTGAGGATCGTTTTTGAACAACGAATCTAACAGCCCACCACTCCAGGATTTAAGAAGCATAATGATAGTTAACTAGATCTCGACTTATGAGATCTACGTGTCCATGGCACGCAGTTAATAGCCTAAGTAGTTGATTAGTTAACTGTAGGACTTTTACACTATAAATAACGCGTTTTCAAACGCTGTAAAAAGACTTTTGATGCATAGAATTTCTGAACTATTATGTAATTTCTGCATGCTGTTGGTTATACCACCCCACTATTTTACATGTTGCTGATTTGAATACATGAGTAGACCTTTCTGAAGATAGTTTTGTGATCATTTGATTGGATGAAGTGGTAGAGGGCCCCTGCATACTGAAGCCCTGTAAAGTATTTGTTTAGTTTCTTTATGCTTTTCTTTTTTCATTAGTTTGTACATAAGATGTTTTGCTTTATGATTTCTGCTATTTATATCTTTGTCTTTATAAACTGATCAGTGTTTTTGCAGGTCCTTTTAGGCAGCCCGGGCAATCTTTTATTTTCTTTAATAACTTTTGGCATATGTGACCATCTTGTCCTGCCTGCTAACCTTTATTTTCTGCAATTTACATTCAGCATTGTCCTTTTCAAATTGTTATTTGTTTATTTCTTTTTCTGCTAAATTAGATGTCATACTACTTAATAATTTTATGATTTATTTTTGTGGTCAATGACTATATCAGCACGAGATCAGAAGATCACTAACGGTGGTGTGATTTAAATGTCATATTACTTACTCATAGTTGTTTTCCATAAAGTAGACTGAGCTGAATGGTAAAAAAAATAAAGGAGTCTAAGTACTGTGATTAATTTCTTTTTATATTTAGTTATCATATTGCTTGTTATGTTCATAATTACTTCCCCAAGGTAGATTGAGCTAAGGGGTAAAGGATTTGAAGAATCCAAGTAGTGTGATTAGTTTCCTTATGCAATTTATTTTCTTTAACAGTTAAATATCATATTGCTTGTTATGCTCATGATTACTTCCCCAAGGTAGATTGAGCCAAGGGGCATAGGGTCTAAAAAGCTCAAGTAGTGTCAGTTAGTTGCTTTACTTTAGTTTGAGTTGTTTTCCAAGTTTTTTCTTTCTTTTCATTTTCAGCAGCAAGGATACTAGGCCATTGCCATTAGTTCTCTTTTTGATTGGTTTCATTTCAGTTATTGTAAAGCTTTCTTTTGAGCATTTTTCAAGCATAGAAATCATAACCATTCACACTCCACACACTTCACACTTCACTTTCATCACCACACATTAAGAAAAGAATAAAATCCAAAAACAAACTAAAAATCTTAAAACGACAAAAACTTAAGAAAATGGTTATCTAAGTACATATAGTACACCTCACTTCGTCAGTCTACGAACCCCAGGTTGACAATATAAATAGAAATTTAGATCACACTAAATTGACCAAACACTTTTGGTGCCATTGCCGGGGAAGTGAAATTAGGTAGCCAATTTCTAAAAAAAAAAAATATTAAAACAAGAAAATTTCAAGAAAGGAAAATTGATAACCTCTCAAAGTATGCTCTCCTCTTGCGCCTAGTGTGACCTGGAGGATCAGAAAAGATAAAGTTATTGGTTTAATAGTTTCTTGAGTATGCTCTCTTCTTGCACCTAGAGTGACCTGGAAGATCAGAAAGAGAATTATTACCCTGACTTGAAGAAAAATAAAAAAATGACATGCATAGAGCAAGAGATTCTAGTGGAAGGTTTTTAGCTAGAGCCAAGAGTTCGATTTTCACAACTCCATCTACTTCACGAAATAGGCAAGAGACACCTCCATCATCTCCAACCCACACTCCTAGCTCTAGGATTCCTGGAATTCAAGAGGCAATAGTTGACTCTCTCACACCATCTATTGAATCTGAATTAGAAAGAGATTCTTTCCTTCCTTCTACAGGGAGACAGATTGTAATTGAAGAAGTAGAATCACCTGAGGAAGAAGGAGAAATTCCTCCTCATTCACCCTTGGTAGAGGAACCAGAGAACTCTGAGGTCTCTGAAGAAACTACCATGGCAGAAGAAGGAGCAACCGGACTTGGTAGAGGTAGAGGTAGAGGTGGAGGAGGAAATAATGGAGGAGGTAGGAGTAAAAATGGAGGAAATAGGAATGGAGACAATTCATTTTGATTTCCTATAGTTGATGATGACTGCCGAGCCACAATGAAAAACATTTCGCCATCCGTCCTCCCAAACTTTCATGGATTAAGTAATGAGGACCCTGAAACATTTCTATTTGAGTTTGAGGTCGTATGTCGAACTTATGATTATCTGGAAGACGCTCAAAAACTCAAACTGTTCCCTTCAACATTTAAAGGGGCAACCTTGAAATGGTTCATGGGATTACTCACTCAATCCATTAGTACTTGGAATGATATGAAACAAACATTT
>APFE030320818.1:0-20069 GCA_000404065.3 Pinus taeda
TGGGAGCGTTCAACTGGGCGGATCATCTACCATGGCTGCGACCGCTGGACCCTCTTCGAATCCATGCTCGTTGCGCCCGCCTTGTGCCGCGTGTGAGAGCTTTCGTTAGAAATATCATCGAAGAGCACCGACGTGCAGAGCGGAACAGCGAAACGGGTGATCAATCTGATTTTGTAGATGTTCTGCTGTCGTTGCATGGAGAAGATAAGCTAGATGAGGAGGATATGATCGCTGTTCTCTGGGTCCGTACTATTGGTTTTTTCACACTCTCATCTTCTATGTATCTCTGTATTTTAGTTGAGTTTTTTCACACCGAAATTTATGAAAGAGGTGAGTTTGCTTGCCCTTGCCCTTGCCCTTGCCTTTGGGGAGGGGCATTAACCAAGTTTGGTTCTAATTTATGTAAAGTTATGTATGCAGGAGATGATTTTCCGTGGCACAGACACGACGGCTCTGCTGACGGAGTGGGCCATGGCAGAACTGGTGCTGAATCCAGATGCCCAGAAGAAAGCTCAGGCAGAGTTGGACGCTGTAGTGGGGCGAGACCGCAGCGTGAATGATTCGGATATCCCTAAGCTGCCCTACCTCCAAGCTGTGGTAAAAGAAGCGCTGCGAATGCATCCGCCTGGACCGCTGCTATCATGGGCGCGGCTCTCAACTGAAGATGTCAACATCAACGGAATGTGTGTTCCCGCGGGCACGACTGCCATGGTGAATATGTGGTCGATTACTCACGACCCCAACATTTGGGAATCACCTCATGAGTTCCGTCCGGAGAGGTTTGTGGTGTCGGAAGGCGGGGAAGACGTGGATGTGAGGGGTAACGATCTGAGGCTTGCTCCTTTTGGTGCTGGTCGTCGTGTGTGCCCGGGGAAGGCTCTGGGCCTTGCCACTGTTAACCTCTGGGTGGCCAAGTTGCTCCATCATTTTGAATGGCTCCCTCATGCTGAACATCCGGTTGATCTGTCCGAGGTCCTGAAGCTGTCATGCGAAATGGCTCATCCTCTTCATTCTGTTCCCGTCATGCGGGTGCCTTTCGCTTTCATTAAATCCTCTGTCCCTGTCTCTGTCTAGTCAATTACCCCTCACCTCACCTCATGTTCTGTTTGTCAGTATTACTAGGCTCTGTATTTCGATTGCAAGTGGTACACTCTCTGACCCATCGTCATAAGAAGAGATTGTGTGTTTTTGTGATGGATAGAACAAGGGTGGTGATTTTGATTTCGAATTATTGTAAGCTGTGTGTGTGTATGCTGCACATTAAGGTTAGGTTATCCGACGTGTGAGCATATTTCGACAATAAAGATGATGAGTTACCGCCCATATCAATCTTGTCTTGCCGCTATTACTATGTTAAATAATTTCATACCGTTGTCCGATCCATGCAGAATTCTGTTAGCTTATTATTTTCTTTTCGTTTCGTTGGGTGAAAAGGTCCATACAGATTGCAAAATCTAAGACAAGAGATCTATAAAATCTAAAGCAACAATATAAGCATTGTAGCTACCCGGTTTCAGAGGAAAATTATGCTTTAAAACCATGGAAAAATACATACGCTTTCCCAAGAATCATGCAACTTCTTATAGCAGCACGCATTTCATTTTCAGTCGTTTTTCTCTGCCATATTTTGTTTCGGTGATTGCCTTTGTAATCTGTATGGTCTCGTCGTCGGAGGATCTGTTGCAGTTCTTCGTCAATGAAAAAATAAGCAATAAACGAACGAACAGGTGGCGAAGCGTTTCTCGGGACCTTAAATATGAGCGGTACCTACTATCAACACGGCTGCCAAGATCGATATGGCGGCGTCCACGGCTTCTTCTTTGACCCACATTCTCAACCGTACGAACACACAGAGACGGGCATGGGTCGGCCCGCTGCTAAAATATTGCTTCAGCCTGTTGAATCCAGAAGCAGCTAAAACCAAAGCGGCCCACCACGGTTTGTTGTTTCTCCTTTAAAATAGAGACGAGTGCGGGAAAATAGAAATGTGGACATAAAAAATATATAAAGATTAGTTACTGTGAATGCTTTTTTGGATCAATAATTTTTTTTAATGATTTTGTATCCCCTGTTAAGTGAAAGACATCAGGAGGTTAGGTATATTACAAAGTTCAAATAGCTTTAAATAAAGAAATTGTTAAAAAATAAGTTTAAGAGTAGTTTGAATTTTAAAAGACATTGAATTAATAAAATAATTTCTATTCATTTATTAAAAGAATTTATTATTGATTAGTCAAAGGTGGTAGATTAAAACAATTTATCATTATCAACATAATAGTCAAAGATGGTAGATTAAAACAATTTATCATTATCAATACGAAGTGTGATTAATCAAAGATGGTAGATTAATTGGATTGATGTTGTCAAAGTCTCCATCTAGCAAAAACACAATAACATATGATGATAAAATGATTTAATGACATTATTTAAATCTTTTTTTTCAACCTAGCATTATAGGTTACAACAATCTCAAAACATAATTTAGACAAGTAGGAACTAGTTTTCATAATTTGTTAGGGTTGGTTTTTATTGTTGAAACATGCTCTCATATGGGTATTTTGGTTAACTGTCTTTCAGTGAGAGATCTTAAATATGATTGAAAATCTTTTGGGTTATACAATGAAGGAATATCTCTTTAATGAATTTGCATAATAACAAAGCATCTATGATGATATAAATAGTCATTTCTAATTTCAATTGTCTTTTCATTTGCTTTGAGAGGAAGACAACATTGATTATGTAGAGTAGTATTCTAGCTGTTCTAAGTTTTCGAGGCTTTTTTAGGAATATCTCCCCTCAAATTTTCGTAAAATCCACCAGGGTTTTGTTAGACTTATAAGTTTTAGTGTTATCGAATTGCCTTAGGGGTGCTAAATTTATCTATGCATTCAAAAATATATTTTAAACAAACGAATTTATAACATCATGTTAAATTTTTCCTAATCAATAGTTTGTAAATAATATTTAATATTAAGATACTAAAGGATTTACAACATTTTATATCAATAGCCAATAAATTTATCAATATCACAAGATCAAGTCCACGGTGTCTTGGATAGACAATGATAGGGTGCTCTGTTATGACACTCCTTCAATGATAGGGTGCTCTATTATGACACTCCTTCATATAAAGTCACCGGTGCTCTGTTACGACACTCCTTCATGTGAAGTCACCGGTTCAATTTCCCCGCCCGATAGGGGTGATATATTGGACATGATGAAGATGTAGTCCTCCCAAGTTTACAAAACAAAATTATCACAAGATCAACATTTAAAAAATATAATATTACTAATAAAATCATTTAAAAAGATAATATTACCAATAAAATCATAATATACTGAATTGGAATTGGCCATCAAAAACTCATAACATATTAAAATATTCAAAATCTAACGAAAATATATTTATTTATATACACCAATAATTCATATAAATTAAAACTATGCCAACCATAAATTTTGAAATACATGAAATTAAAGTTCTGTTCAACAAAATTCTGTCAAACAATGAAATTCTAAGTAACCTCATGTCTAAAAAGTAACGACTATAATCTAAAGAGTAAATTCTGAAATTCTTACTGATAACTTTGAGCCAAACTATGCACTATTTTGAAGTCTGGATCATTAGAATGGTGCAGTCACTGTAATCTAAGTAAATTTGAGATGCAGAGATAACTTTTCTCGAAACTATGCACTATTTTGAAGTCTTGCTCATTAGAATGGCTCTCTCAACTCCAAAGTGTATGAATTTTCGCTCGTTGAATGTTGTCAAACATTGTTGTGATTTAACGATTTAAATTATTTAGAACAATGGGGCAGTTTATTCTATTTCTATAAGGATTTGGATACAAATACATATAGAATAATGTTAATCAATTATAATTGTTAATGGACAGATTATAATTGATTGAAATAATAGCAGTAATAAATATGGACAGCCAAATTTCGGCTGCCCTAGGATTGCGGCTGAAATTTAGCTGTCAATTGACACCAAATTTCGGCTGCCATAGGATTGCGGCTGAAATTTAGCTGTCAATTGACAGCCAAATTTCGGCTGCCATAGGATTGGGACTGCTATAAAAGGGCTGAGTCTCCAAGGTTTGCAATCACTAAGAAAAATAGTCTGCTCCATTGAAGACTTGATACTCTATCAAGGATAGCCAGAGAAAAGGATTGCAAGCTCTTGGAAGGATTCAAGAGCCAACAACTCAACTCAACTCAAGTAAGTTCAGCTGTGCATTATTTTCAATTTCTTACAAAGGAGTAGATCTTGGTTAGGGTTCAAAGTAATTAGGAAAACCCACAAAGTAAATCTAACACAAACATTTTGAACCTCGCAAACCAATGGAAAATGGATAACATTTTGAACCTCCCAAACCAATGGAAAATGGATAGATGTTAGAAACCTAATCTATCAAGGTTCTGGTGTACAGTTAATGCATGTCCAAGAAACTTGGAAACTCAATCTAATGGTTTCAGTGTTGTATTTATATGTACAATTTACATAATTCTTATACAGTTGAATTTATTTTCTAATATTTTGATGCAGTGGTTTATCTTCCCTGTTAAATCACTTGAGCCACTAGTTTCATGGCCTTCATGGGCGCTCTGCTTTCCCCCTTGCTCGTACTTTTTCCCTCGTATAGTTTTGCTTCCACTATGCAAAGTTTGATTGTGGAGACTTACTGTGAGAAACTTTGCTCGTTTTCTCTCAAGGGTCAGAGCGTTTGCAAAACATTCCTTGTTGAAGAGCCATTTTGTGCGAAGAATCCGTGTTGCAATTTTTTGTTGGACAAGGAGGAGGTTTTGCACATTTCCTAGTTCTGTATTCACCGTGAAGGAGAAATGTCATGCTGCGTTGATGGACGTGCTTGAGGAGACATTTTTTTATGTAGAGCAGAGCATTTTCTATTTGGATGCAGAGTTGTTTTACGTTGTCAAGGCCTGTGCTCTCCCCAACGAATGTAAGGAGAATAACAAATCTGTCTCTTTCCTGGTAAGTTGTTTCAAACTCATTCCATTGTGTGGCATCACATAAGCTCCATCCTAAAATAGAAAAGAGAACCTACATTTACACCAAGAATAGCTCTAATTACCCTCATGTCTCGATTGACACAAAACCCTCCTTCCATCATGATTGACCAGGATTTGAGATCAAGTTGCTTGAAGTTACTGCAACTAGGTTCACTTTTGTGTGCTTCATCATCCGGTACAAGCTTCCGATGTAAAGCATTATAAATTGAAAGGGTCTTATTCCCTAGCTTTTTGTTTAATAAAACAGATGCATCGCCATGAGTAGCATGAAAAACCAGTGCACCTTTGGTGCTCCTACTGGACCTAGATTCTAAACCCTCTTCCACTTTGGCCCATTTGATTCAGTGGTATCTGTGACACTTAGCTCATTCTTCAGAGTTGCGTGGAGAACAAAAATTTTCATTTCAAAGATTTTTATTCAGATAATTTAAGGGCTTCAAATGTCAATATAGATTTTATTATGGTGAATTTATGCATCTTGTTGTTTCTAGCTATGCACGGGAACCATATACAACTCTAAATTAATAAAATGATGCGAAAATGCTTGATTTCAGCAGAGCACATCAATGCTGGCACTCTAGTGTAGTTAGTTGTTGTTTTTGTATATTTAGTTGTCTTGTGTTGTTTTCTTCTAGAGGAGGAGTTGGGTACTGAGTCCATTTGAGAGGAGAAGCAAGAGTGCATAGCTTGCAAATGGATGAGATAAAGACCGCGTGACTATTGGCATTGTAGAATGGTGATTATGTGCATAAACGAGCAGAGTATGAAGGTTGGTTGGATTCCATTATGATGGTCAAAAGTCATATTGTGGACGCAAGGCTTGTAGGTTTTCTCTTGGAGTGGTAAGAGATATTTGTTTCTTTGATAATAAAGTTGAATATTGAACGTCGTCAGTGTGGATAGTATGAGTGTGGATAGTATGATTAAAATGAAAATTTGTTGTTAGTTATGCAGAGAATGTTAATTTTGATTTCACATTTGCATGAAGAAGACGATTTCTAAAGAATGCCCCAATGTTCGTAAAATATGATTAAAGTGGTCTTCTATTAGGATATATAAAAGACGTTGTTTTGGTTGGAAAATTTAACCATACAAATTTAATGTGTGAGAGAGTTAATTTGATATTACTTCTATGAACAACATTTTTATGTAGAACTTCAGGAGGATAGTTGATTGAAAGGATGAAGGTGTTACAAAGGTGTCCATGAGTTTTTTTTGGGGGTAATGGCATTCGATGGAGAAAAGTTATGTATGTGTCAAAGGAAATGGTGCCTTATTTTGAAGGCTTTAATTTTGGTCATGCCTCTTGGAAGTTTCTGAATTTCTATATTTTGTTTATCATATTTGACTACAACTTTTTGACATTTAGGTGCCATCTATATCATCTATATTTTGTTTTCTAAATTGTATTGTAAGTGGGTGCATTTTCGGTTGAACTCGACACCCTTGATTTTTTTATTGTAAACTGGCCAAACCTGAGTGAGTATTAGAGTTACTGAATACTCAAATCTCCATTGTTCATAACAAATTCATAATACACTCTCTCTAACATACAAACCTATTTACAAAATTTTTAGGACAAGATTGTGTTTTTGGAGCTTGAGTCACAACTACAATGAGATGAACCACAAAAGAAGAGTTGTAATTATGAACTGGTTCTTGTTCATTACAAATCCTTGTTTGAGCTTGAATCCCATCAATAATTGAAGATTGATTAAAATAATGGAGTCATTTTAGAAGCAGATTTGCAAGTAGATGTAAAGGTTTAACCTGTACTTCCCAAGACCTTCGTCAGACCTTGGGAAGAAGTTGTGAACATAATAGAACTGGTCTCGCATATAAAAAGGATGATATTTTCATATTCCAGAATATTCCAAGCTCATCCAGTTTTTCAGTGCTGGATTTCTTCAGGATGATCCATCTTCACATGCTCATGTTGCACAACAACCACAGATTGTCATATGCCAACATTGTGATCAAGTTGGCCATAAGAAAGATCAATTTTGATCTTCATCATTGTGAGCATTGAGGTAAGCACGATCATAATTCAAACAAATGTTCCAGGAAAAAAACTCCTGCAGGAACGAAGATTCACCTTGGATGAATCACTTCTTGGTAATGGTGTTCAACAGTGAGGAAGTTATACTAGTCATACCATAGAATTCATTCTTGATTATTGACTAGTTTTGTAACAAAGGTTTCATCATCTTCTCAAAGGTATTTGACAGGGGGGAATTTATGGTAAGTTAGCATCTTCGAAGATTGATCATTCAAATATTTATCAAGTGAACCTGAGCCACAACCTGAACCTACTATTTGAGCATACAACTAGAGATAACCATAGCCATATTTAGAGTTGTATCCAAAGACAAAACAATGCCCATGAAAATGCTTTTTTTATTGGTGGCATTTGTTAAACCGTTAATTGCAGAAGATTTTGGTTTCTGCTATGGTTTTTGTTAGGGAGCGCTTCCACCAGTAGAAGACTTCATCTTCTAGCTAGACTAGGAATTGTTTCAAGAATTTCTTTGATAGTTCTAGAGTTGGTGCTCATCATTAAACCACCACTGGTTGAGACCTCGAGTTCACCTACCTTTGGGTTTGTTTTTGGTTTTCTCTTAAAAAAAATCATTTCAGAGAGCTTATTCAACCATTGGTTGTCATGCATTTTTGCATTTTAGCTCTCTTCTTTGAATCTCATATACACCCCTTCATATTAAGGGGGGAATGTTAGCCACTCAATCCGCCATGGTTCTAGTGGAAAGTTAATACATGTCCAAGAAACCTGGAAACTGAATCCAATAGTTATATTGTTGTATTTATACGTAAAATTTACATAATTCTTAATACAGTTGAATTCATTTTCCAATATTGCGATTACAAAAGTTGAGACACCAAAAGAGGAGGACATCATAAAACCATAATTTAGTTTTAAAATGGTACACTAGCTCATATGTAGAAGCAAGAACCTTAAATAAGTCCAAGAGAACCAATCATATGCCTCAGAAAGATCAATTTTGAGGATTTCCATTTGTTTTGATCATGTGGATACCTTGTTGAACATATCTAATTTCTTTATGAATTAACCTACCTTAGAAAACCAAATTGTTGCAATAAAATCACCCTTGAGAGTAATGGTTTTAGTCTCGTAATGATCACCTTCACCTTGGTAATAATTTTGTATAAACTGTTACAAAAGGAGATTAGCCAAAAATCATTAAAGTTGTTGGGATAATTTACCTTTGAGATGAGGGAGATGAGGGTGATGAATGCGAAGTTAAAATGCTAGGCATATGCCCAAGCTTGCAGATATGCTCCATGACTTGATGTTGATCCTCCTTGACCACAAAAAAATTAGTAAAAAATTTTGTGGTCTAGTCATCCTGTCTAGGATTTTCATTCTTTCTAGAATGGATAACACCAAGAGGTTCGTTTTTTGTCATAGATTGAAATAGATCATTACTCTCCTCATAATCGAGTAGCTTTCATAACATGGCTAGAATCGAGACCATATCTCTAATATTTTCATGTTCTAGTTCCTTGAATAATTTTCGGTAGATTTTATTCAAAATGGTTGACTCCAGTATCCCATGAAGAAATATGGAATTAAAAATCACCATAATGTATAAGAGTCAGAGACCATGGAAAATATAGTAAATACAGGTATTCTTTCAACATTGGGTAATTTTTAATACATTGAGAAAGATCTATAGATTTAAAGATTTTAGTGGATGTTTCAGAGCCATCAGCTAAGTCTATCTTTAAGACCGAGAAATAGTGGAGAGCATATAAATAATTAAATAGTGTGCGCAGAGAATCAGAAGCATCATTCAAAACCTAAATGTCCACCTCAAATTAAAAAAAATAATTTATATAAAAAAATATTATATTACACCCTAAACAAAAAAATATTATACTAGATACATAATAGTATTTATAAATGAATTAGTACGTGAATAAATTAATAAAATATAGATTATATATTATTAGATTTATATAACTTAATATTATGATATAATACAATGATTATATATATATATATATTTATTTTCTAGGTTATATTATAGTATATTAATAACATAATATATTCTAATAGATCTATTATATATTATGTATAAAAAAACTATTGGTATGTAAGTAGAAAGTTAATACTATGTTAGTCTATTAATTATATTATATATTAGATATTAGAAATAGGAATTGTTAAAAGATCACTAGGCTACCATTATTATAGATCGAAACATTTTAGGTGAAAACTTCTTTTAGAATGAAAAATTTGAAAAAAATTTACATCCCTCTCATTCTTTTATAGATCTGAATGAATCTGTAATGGTTTTCTCTCTCTGCACAGACATACACAATGTTTAATCTCAACATTATTTACATTTTATTTTTGAATACTATATAGAGTGCATAACTTAAACTTGCAAGTCCAAAAAATCTTGGATTTTTGCAAAAATTGACAAAAAAAAAATTACACTTAAAAAAGAACCAAAATGTAAAATAATGTAACATGCACATTGAGACATATTATCACTACATTGTTCATATTAAAATGGTTTTTCGTTATTAATATATTTTTAGGTATGCTTCAATATTGCTTAATCTTGCATATTAAAGAATTTATTGATACGCCATGTGAAATTTAATTATTATTATGAACACTTTTAGATGTAACATATTAATTTTATATTAAAAAGGGAATGAATTACACATCTCCCTCTAATTAGAATAACTTGATATTTTGAATCACATCATGTAACTCTTTGTCACATGTTTACCCTAGTGGACTGGTTAGCTTAGGTAAATGTGGGAGGAGGGTGCTACAAAGTTGTATTAGAGCCAGGTTCACCCCTTGGACTAGATGGGAGGAATGTGTTGGTCATGCATACATCTTAGTTGCATATGTGTTATTTATTCTTGTTGTTTATGTGCTTGTTGTGTAGGCATGGTTGCAGTTTTGTCGCCATGTGAAAGTATATGGTGTTGTTGTTGGATGCATATGTTGTGAGTTCTTGTCAGTTATGCGCTTGCTATGCATGTTAGTGTCTATACGTCATTATACATAAATTGACATGGTTATAGTTGTCATGCATGAGGTCATGGTATGTGGTTGGTATAGTCATGCATGCTTATTGAATGATGGTTGAGATGATTTTTATATAATGCTATGATTATGTTTATACATGTATTGTGCTAATCTAGTTGATCTTGTAGATGAGATATCCTCCCCTGAACTATACTGAGGTATATTGATTATGTTATGTTTTGGTTTAAGTTGACATGGTATACTTGAAGGAAGAAAATCAAAGAGGACTAGAAAGATGGTAGACTAAAATTCACAAGACTCTCCCTATGTATCATATGATCAACATGGTGGTGGGAACTCTTCTAACTTAGAAGACACATTGAAAAGTTTGAAAGAAGAAATAAGAAGTATCAAAGCAGATAATGACATAATCATTCAAGCACATGAGAAACAAGCAGAGGTTAATGTAGTCATCCCTCAGATCTTGTCAGAATTGTAGAGAGACGTACCACTTAGGATCACTCATGGATAGGGCAACATGACTAATTGAGCCTATGGTAGCAGGTCTCATGGTGGGAACATGTGAGATAGAGATGACATGATCAGAGATGGCAGGTTCTTGGATACACCTGATAGGTAAGGGAGTGGACACAAGCTTTACTCTTGTTCTGGTTCAAACATGTATCATGGTCATCATCACTATCATCCTTATAGGAGGAGTGACCGAGGATATTTATAGGATGAGTTCAAGAAAGAAAAACCACCTACCTTTAATGGGTATTTGAAGAAGTCAGAGGATGCAGAGGCATGGCTACTCAATATGAAGAAGTTCTTTGAGTTGAATGATTACATGGAGAACATGAAGGCAAAAAAAGGTATCTTGAGCCTAAAGGGAAAGCAGAAATGTGGTGGGAAGATGTGAAGCTGGTTAGAGACAGGACAAAAGAGTTGAGTTGGCATGAGTTCAAGAGGCATCTTAGGAAGAACTACTTGTCACGAGAGGTACTACGATAAAAAATCCAAGGAATTATGTGAGCTAAAGATGGGATCAATGACAGATGAGGAGTATACGACTAAGTTCCTGGAGTTATTGAGGTATGTACCATATCTTAAGGATGAAAAAGCCAAAGTTCAAAATTTTTTCAATGGATTACCATTAGCATTTAAAGATCAGATTGAGTATGATGAGCCTCAGTCACTTGAAGAAGTCATTGCGAAACTGAAGCACTGTTGTGAGCAATAAAAGCACAAGACAGAGTCTCAGCAAGGTTGGAGAGGGAAAGAGAAAGCTAAAGGTAAATGGTAGCCAAAAAAAACAAGAGCTCAGGATGCAGGAGAGAAAGAAAATTTATCACCTTACAAAAATTTTAATGCACCTCAGCCTAGAGAACAACAGAATAAAGGTGATGGTAAGAGAAGGTTATAGTGTTTGACATGTGGTAAGGATCATCTCAAGAGAGATTGTCCATAGAATCAGGGTGGTAAGCCTTAGGTTTATAGTGCACAGGATGCGCAGACAGTTGAGGATGTTGGGCAGAGCATTCGACAGATTTATTCAACGCTGGATAATAGGCAGGCGAATCACCATTAATCTATTATCAAGACGGATGGTAAAATTTGGGATCAAGTTGTTTCTATTTTGATTGACCCTGGATCTAATTATAGTTATGTAAGTCCTGACCTGGGGGATAAGTGAGGTTTGAATAAAGAAGTGCATACCGAATCTTGGTTAGTGCATTCGGCTACAAGTACAAAGAAGAGAGTTTGTCATTTGGTAAGAGCTTGTAGATTCGTGTTGAATGGTATGCCCACCTTAGCACATTTGAATGTACTATTGTTGGGATCATATAGTATGCTTTTGGGTATGGACTGGTTGTATCTTCACATGACTAAGTTGGATTGTTATGACAAAGCTATTGAATTCTTGAATGACAATGGAGAACAAAGAATCTTGCAGGGTAGGAAGAAAGCTACATCAATTAGAATGGTGACAGTTATGTAGGAAAAGGCAGTCGCAAAAAAGGGTGTGTGTTAATTGCAATGCATATTTTTAGTGATAAAGGTAAGGATGTAGAGAATGTGGAAGTTTTGAAGAGGTACCCGATCTTGCATTTGTTTCAAGGTGTGTTTTCAGCAGAGATTTCAGAGCTGTCACCTCATAGAGAAGTGAACTTCTATATTGATTTGGTACCAGGGGAAGCACCAACATCAAAGGCACCACAAGGGACGAGCACACCCGAGTTATTAGAGTTCAAGTTGTAGTTGAAGGAAATGCTTGACAAGGGATACATCAGGCCAAGTGTATCGCCCTGGGGTGCACCAATGTTGTTGTGAATAAGAAGGATGGTACTCTCAGGCTATGCATTGATTATAGGAAGTTAAACAAGGTGACCATCAAGAACAGGTATCCATTTTGGAGGATTGATGACTTGTTCGAATAGTTGAAACAAGAAATAGTGTTCACAAAGATTGACTAGAGATCTGAATATCATCAGGTATGCATTAAAGAAGAGGACATCTACAAGACTGATTTCCAGACCAGGTATGGGATTTATTAGTTTGTTATAGTTCCATGCGGTTTGACTAATGCTCCAGCTACTTTCATGTGCTTGATGAATAATGTGTTTCATCCTTATCTAGACAAGTTTTCCATTGTGTTCATTGATGATATATTGATATATTCTAAGAATGAGGAAGAGCATGTCGAACACTTAGCAAGAGTGTTGGGATTGCTAAGTGAGAATCAAACATATGCCAAGATTAGCAAATGCAATTTTTTTTCAGAGAGAGGTTCATTACTTGGGACTTGTTATTTCCTAGGAAGGCATATTAGTGGGTTCGGAAAATAAAAGAGTGATGATGGAGTGTTTGCCAATTTGTTATGAAAAATCTACGACTGCGGACAAAAATATCTTCCCTATGCCTGGTGGATTGACCTAAAGCAACAAAACGACAAAGGGACTAGTGTTTTCCTTAAATTAAATAGATAACAAGATGAAGCCTACTTGGAATTTTTCATATGCTTCAATCCTTCCTTATCTTGAATGCTCCAATCCTAGCTTCGATTGTTATTATTAGAACCTACACAGTGAGATAACAAAATCAAACGATCCAAAAAATACATGTAGTGTCATATAATCACTTTATTCATTAGATCAACGTGGTAGTGAAATATATGACACCATAACATCACACATAGGAAAACAAAGAACTCTTTGCATTAATAGAAATGGAGTAAGTTACAAAAAAGAAGAAGGTTTTGATCCTGTAAAAGTGACCCTCCAAGTTCACTTGTCATTTCTTTGTCACAAAGCGCACCTCTAATCACCCTAATGCATGTAAAGATATCTCTCACATCATCAACATAAGGGTAGAATCACTCCCCAAAATCGAACAACGACCAACCAAATCCTTGTGGAATGAGGTAAATATATAAGAAGGAGAGGTAGCTCATGAATTCTTATCCACTTACCAATCTAGGCTTGAGATCAAAATGTGATGGGAGGATAGCGCAAGGGTTAAGATGGTGATTTCTCCAAGGTGGAATGAGGCATGATTCAAATGTTTATCCAAGGTAAATGGTTGAAACATCCTCTGGAAACTCTCAAAAGACGAATCTTCAGATTTTTTATTATATTTTTCCCGAATTTCTATAATCATCACACCCCCACAGTTTTGCACGATGCACAGCATAACACCTTGAGAGAAGGAGAGACTGCACTACAACATAATTGCTCAGTTATGCAGGGTTCCCTGTTCCTTAAAATCACTAAAATGAAGGAATCAAGGGGAAAAACTCAGGGATTAGGGAGATTCATGCTTAGGGCTTTATGCAAGGATGATGATAATATGTTGAAGGATATGAATTGATCTTGTTTGAAGGCCTATTGAATAGATGCGACAAAATGGCCTATAACACTAGGTATGGGCATTATGAGTTTATTGTAGTTCCATTTGGTTTGATTAATTATCCAACTAATTTCATTTGCTTGATGAATAGTGTGTTTCATCCTTATTTGGCCAAGTCTTTCATTGTGTTCATTGATGATATATTGATATATTCTAAGAATGATGAAGAGCATGTCGAACACTTAACAACACTATTGAAATTTCTAAGAGAGCATTAGTTGTATGCAAATCTTAGTAAATGCAATTTATTTGACGCAAAAGTACATTACTTGGGACATGTTGTTTCCAAGGAAGGAATAGCAATGGATTCAGAAAAGATAAGAGCGATCATGGAGTGACCAGTTCCTAGAAACATGAATGAGGTAAGATCATTTATGGAACTAGTAGGTTATTATGGGATGTTCATCTGGAACTTCTCTTGGATTACATATCCTATTACGTCAATGTAGAGACAAGGTAAGAGATTTGAATGGACCGAGGAATGTGTAGCAAGTTTTGAGCAATTAAAGCAATTGTTGACAAACACTCCAATTCTAAAGATTGAAAATCCAGAAAAGGAGTTTGCGGTGTGTACAGATCTTTGCAAGAGAGGACTTGGTGGAATCTTAATGTAGGAAGGACATGTAGTGTGCTATGAATCACAGAAGTTGAATCAGCACGAGCATAAATATTTGACACATGATCTTGAGTTGGCAGCGATTAGTAATGCATTGAATATGTGAAGGCACTATCTTCTTGGCAGGAGGTTTGTATTAATGAGCGATCATGGTGGATTGAGGTATCTGTTTCACCAACCGAATATGACTTTCAGGCAAGCTAGATGGTTGGCCATGATTAGTGAGTTTGATTTTAAGAGGCATCCATGCTTTTTTAGGGCCTAGTGATTCGACGGGATTGAGTTAGAGCCTAATTGTATTGATGATGGTTTCGGGCCTAGGAATCCCTCGATGGTTATACGGTAAGGCTCAAGGAAGCCTTGATTGGTTCTTGGAAGTACTTGCCTTGGTTGGCTTATACATACATTAATAAGAAATAATTTTCCTTTGGTATTTCATGTGTAAATGTACTTTTTAATATGTGGTTTTAATAGTTGTTCTATCATTGCTATTTTTCTGGTTGTAAGCATGGTTTTATGACAGATATTAGTCATGGATTTCATTATGTTTTGATTAGGAAATGAATGAATAATGAATGTATGACCTAATAAATGATAATGCAGTTATTGTGATAAGACATAAATTCTTCTTAACAATTCTCAGATAAGTATGAGACCCCTATACTCAGATTTGTGGTTATGAGCTATAGATTACATGTTTGTGATATGTTTGACGAAATGTTTATAATGGATAGTAGGGGTCAGGTCAAGGCTTTGTACCAATGTTCGCATTAGTAGCTTTAATTAATTTTTATTTATCATTTCTGGAAATTTCATGAAGTTCTAAGTCGAGGCCTGAGACCTGGCCCTGAAAAAGTGGCACAAAATCTGGGGTCGTTCGCTCATAATTGCCTAAAGAAGGTCACAGTCACATGCATGCCTTATTCTGGGAGTGACTGGAGGCTATCAGTCACATTCATGGATTGTCACGGGAGCGACTAGGGGTCTAGCTCAACAAAATGAGTTGTTGTCTTAGGGGTTGGGAACTTGGAAGGGTTCATTGTCTCCTAAAGATTATATAGCTTATGAGAAAGGTTAGATTGTTTTGTTTTGTCAGTTCCACTTCCTTAATTGTACATGCGGAGTCGAATCACATCATATAACTCTTTGTCACATGTTTACCCTAGTGGACCGGTTAGCTTGGGTAAATGTGGGAGGAGGTTGTTATAGAGTCATATTAGAGCTAGGTTCACCCCTTGGATTGGATTGGCGGAATGTGTTGGCCATGCATACATGTCAGTTGCATATGCGTTCTTTATTCTTGTGGTTTATGTGCTTGTTGTGTAGGCATGGCTGCAATTGTTTTTCCATGTGAAAGTAGATGGTGTTGTTGTTGGATGTATATGTTGTGAGTTCTTGTCAGTTATGCACTTGTTATGCATGTCAGTGTCTTTACATCATTATACATACATTGACATGGTTATAGTTGTCGTGCATGAGGTCATGGTATGTGGTTGGTATAGTCATGCATGCTAATTGGATGATGGTTGAGTCAATTTTTATATAATGCTATGATTATGTTTATACATGTATTGAGCTAATCTAGTTGATCTTGTAGATGAGATTTCCTCCCCTGAACTATATTGAGGTATATTGATTATGTTATGTTTTGGTTTAAGTTGACATGGTATACTTGAAGGAAGAAAATCAAAGAGGACTAGAAAGATGGTATACTAAAATTCACAAGACTCTCCCTATGTATCATATGATCAGCATGGTGGTGGGCACTCTTCTGACTTAAGAGACACATTGAGAAGTTTGAAATAAGAAATAAGAAGTATCAAAGCAGATAATGACATAATCATTCAGGCACAGGAGAAACAAGCAGAGGTTAATGTAGTCATTCCTCAGATCTTATCAAACTTGTAGAGAGACAGACCACTTAGGATCACTCATGGATAGGGCAACATGACTAATTGAACCTATGGTAGCAGGTATCATGGTGGGAACATGTCACACAGAGATGTTAGGTTCTTGGATACACCTGATAGTTAAGGCAGTGGACACAAGCTTTACTCTAGTTCTGGTTCAGACATATATCATGGTCATCATCGCTATCATCCTTACAGGAGGAGTGACTGGGGATATTTACAGGATGAGTTCAAGAAATAAAAGCCACCTACCTTTAATGGGTATTTGAAGATTTCAGAGGATGCAGAGGCATGGCTTCTCAATACAAAGAAGTTCCTTGAGTTGCATGATTACATGGAGAACATGAAGGCCAGAATAGGTATCTTCAGCCTAAAGGGAAAGCAAAAATGTGGTGGAAAGATGTGAAGCAGGTTAGAGACATCAAGAAAAAAGAGTTGAGTTAGCATGAGTTCAAGAGACATTTTAGGAAGAAGTACTTGTCACGAGAGGTACTGCAATAAAAAATCCAAGGAATTATGTGAGCTAAAGATGGGATCAATGACAAATGAGGAGTATATGACTAAGTTCCCAGAGTTATTGAGGTATGTATCATATCTTAAGGATGAAAGAGCCAAAGTTCATATTTTTTTCAATGGATTGCCATTAGCGTTTAAAGATCGGATTGAGTATGATGAACCTCAGTCACTTGAAGAATTCATTGCGAAACTGAAGCACTGTTGTGAGAAATAAAAGCGCAAGACATAGTCTATGCGAGGTTTGAGAGGGAAAGAGAAAGCTAAAGGTAAATGACAGCCAAAATAAACAAGAGCTTGAGATGCAGGAGAGAAAGAAAATTTATCACCTTATAAGAATTTTAATGGACCTCGGCCTAGAGAACAACAAAATAAAGGTGATGGTAAGAGAAGGTTATAGTGTTTGACATGTAAGGATCATCTCAAGAGAGATTGTCCACAGAATCAGGGTGGTATGCCTTAGGTTTATAGTACACAAGATGCGCAGACAGTTGAGGATGTTGGGCAGAGCATTCCATGGATTTATGCAGCGCTGGATAATAGGCAGGCAAATCACCATTAATCTATTATCGAGACGGATGGTAAGATTTGGGATCAAGTTGTTTCTATTTTGATTGAACCTGGATCTAATTATAGTTATGTAAGTCCTGACCTGGTGGATAAGTGAGGTTTGAATAAAGAAGTGCATACATAATCTTGGTTAGGGCATTCAACTACAAGTACAAAGAAGAGAGTTCGTCATTTGGTAAGAGCTTGTAGATTCGTGTTGAATGGTCTACCCACCTTAGCACATTTGAATGTACTATTGTTGGGATAATATAGTATGCTTTTGGGTATGGACTGGTTGTATCTTCACATGAATAAGTTGGATTGTTATGACAAAGCTATTGAATTCTTGAATGACAATGGAGAACAAAGAATCTTGCAGGGTAGGAAGAAAGCTACATCAGTTAGAATGGTGACAGTTATGTAGGAAAAGGTAGTCGCAGAAAACAATGTGTATTAATTGCAATGCATATTTTTAGTGATAAAGGTAAGGATGTAGAGAATGCAAAAGTTATGAATAGGTACCCGATCTTGCATCCGTTTCAAGATGTGTTTTCAGCAGAGATTTCAGAGCTGTCACCTCATAGAGAAGTGAACTTCCATATTGATTTGGTGCCAGGGGAAACACCAACATCAAAGGCACCATAAGGGAGGAGCACACCAGAGTTATTAGAGTTCAAGTTGTAGTAGAAGGAAATGGTTAACAAGGGATACATCAGGCCAAGTGCATCACCTTGGGGTGCATCAATGTTTTTTGTGAATAAGAAAGATGGTACACCCAGGTTATGCATTGATTACAGGAAGTTAAACAAGGTGACCATCAAGAACAGGTATCTGTTGTTGAGGATTGATGACTTGTTTGAATAGTTGAAATGAGCAAGAGTGTTCTCGAAGATTGACTTGAGATCCGAATATCATCAGGTACGCATTAAAGAAGAGGACATCTACAAGACTGATTTCCGGACCAGGTATGGCATTTATCAGTTTGTTACAGTTCCATTAGGGTTGATTAATGCTCCAGCTAATTTCGTGTGCTTGATGAATAATGTGTTTCATCCTTATCTGGACAAGTTTTCCATTGTGTTCATTGATGACATATTGATATATTCTAAGAATGAGGAAGAGCAACACTTAGCAAGAGTGTTGGGATTTCTAAGGGAGAATCAAACGTATGCCAAGATTACAAAATGCAATTTTTTTCAGACAGAGGTTCATTACTTGGGACTTGTTATTTGCTAGGAAGGCATATTAGTGGGTTCGGAAAATATAAGAGCGGTGATGGAGTGTTTGCCAATTTGTTATGAAAAATCTACGACTGCGGACAAAAGTATCTACCCTATGCCTGGTGGATTGACCTAAAACAACAAAAAGACAAAGGGACTAATGTTTTCCTTAAAGTAAATAGATAACGAGATGAAGCCTACCTAGAATTTGTCGTATGCTTCACTCCTTCCTTATCTTGAATGCTCCAATCCTAGCGTCGATTGTTATTATTAGAACCTACACAATGAGATAACATAATAAAACGATACAAAAAATATATGTAGCATCATATAATCACTTTATTCAACATATCAACATGGTAGTGAAATATAGGACACCATAACATCATATATAGGAAAACAAAGAACTCTTTGCATTAATAGAAATGGAGTGAGTTACAAAAAATAAGAAGGTTTTGATCCTGTAAAAGCGCCCCTCCAAGTTCACTTGTCATTTCCTTGTTAGAAAGTGTACCTCTAATTATCCTAATGAATGTAAGGATATCTCTCACATCATCAACATAAGGGTAAAATCACTCCCCAAAATCGAACAAAAACCAACCAAATCCTTGTGGAATGAGGTAAATATATAGGAAGGAGAGGTAGCTCATGAATTCTTATCCACTTACCAATCTAGGCTTGAGATCAAAATGTGATGGGCGGATAGCGCAAGGGATAAGATGGTGATTTCTCCAAGCTCGAATAAGACAGGATTCAAATGTTTATCCAAGGTAAGTGGTTGAAACAACCTCTGGAAACTTCTGGAAGACGAAGCTTCATATTTTTTATTATTTTTTCCCAGATTTTTAGAATCATCGCACCCCCACAGTTTTGCAGGGTGCACTGCATAACACCTTGAGAGAAGGAGAGACCGCACTGCAACACAATTTCTCAGTTATGCAGGGTTCCCTGGTCCTTAAAATCACTAAAATGAAGGAGTCAAGGGGGAAAACTCAGGGATTAGGGAGATTCATGCTTAGGGCTTTATGCAATAATGATGATAATATGTTGAACGATGTGAATTGATCCAGTTTGAAGGCCTATTGACCAGATGCGACAAAATAGCCTATAACACTAGGTATGGGCATTATGAGTTTATTGTAGTTCCATTTGGTTTGACTGACTCTCCAACTGCTTTCATGTGCTTGATGAATAGTGTGTATCATCCTTATCTGGCCAAGTTTTTCATTGTGTTCATTGATGATATATTGATATATTCTAAGAACGAGGAGGAGCATGTCGAACACTTA
>APFE030320824.1:0-13356 GCA_000404065.3 Pinus taeda
CACAGTGCTTTGCAACTTAGTCTGTCGTACTGCTTTGTAGCTTAGTCTCTCATAGTGCTTTGCAACTTAGTCTCTTGTATTGCTTTGTAGCTTAGTCTCTCATAGTGCTTTACAGATTAATCTCTCGTATTGCTTTGCAGCTTTTCTCTCATATTGCTTTGCAGCTTAGTCTCTTATAGTGCTTTGCTGCATAGTCTATCATAGTGCTTTGCTGCTTAGTCTCTCATAGTGTTTTGCTGCTTAGTCTCTAATAGTTCTTTGTTGCTCAATCTCTCATAGTGCTTTGCAGCTCATCTCGTCGTGCTTTGCAGCTCATCTCGTCGTTCTTTGCAGCTTAGTCTCTCATATTGCTTTGCAGCTTTTTCTCTCATATTGCTTTGCCACTTAGTCTCTCATAGTGCTTTGCTGCATAGTCTATCATAGTGCTTTGCCACTTACTCTCTCATAGTGATTTGTTGCTTAGTCTCTCATAGTGCTTTGTTGCTCAGTCTCTCATAGTGCTTTGCAGCTCATCTCGTAGTTCTTTGCAACTAAGTCTCTCGTACTGCTTTGCAGCTTAGTCTCTCGTAGTGTTTTGCAACTTAGTCATTTGTATTGCTTTGCAGCTTAGTCTCTCGTATTGCTTTGCAGCTTAGTTTGCAGCTTAGTCTATTGTATTTCTTTGTTGCTTAGTCTCTCATAGTGCTTTGTAGCTCATCTTGTAGTTCTTTGCGACTTAGTCTCTCGTACTGCTTTGCAGCTTAGTCTCTCGTAGTGCTTTGCAACTTAGTCATTTGTATTGCTTTGCAGCTTAGTCTCTCGTATTTCTTTGCAGCTTAGTTTGAAGCTTAGTCTGTTGTATTCCTTCGTTGCTCAGTCTCTCGTAGTGCTTTGCAACTTAGTCATTTTTATTGCTTTGCAGCTTAGTCTCTCGTATTTCTTTGCAGCTTAGTCTCTTGTATTGCTTTGCAGCTTAGTCTCTTGTATTGCTTTGTCGCTTTGTCTCTCATAGTGCTTTGCAACTCATCTCGTAGTGCTTTGCAACTTAGTCTCTCGTACTGGTTTGCAACTTAGTCTCTTGTAGTGCTTTGTAACTTAGTCATTTGTATTTCTTTGCAGCTTAGTCTCTCGTATTACTTTGCAGCTTAGTCCACAACTTAGTCTCCCATAGTGCTTTGCAACTTAGTCTCTCGTATTGGTTTGCAGCTTAGTCTCTCATAATGCTCTGCAACTTTTTCTATCGTATTTCTTTGCAGCTTAGTCTCTCATAGTGCTTTGCTGCTTAGTCTATCACAGTGCTTTGTTGCTTTGTCTCTCATAGTGCTTTGCTACTTAGTCTCTCATAGTGCTTTGTTGCTCAATCTCTCATACTGCTTTGCAGCTCATCTCATGGTGGTTTGCAACTTAGTCTGTCGTACTACTTTGCAGCTTAGTCTCTCGTAGTGCTTTGTAACTCAGTCTCTTGTATTGCTTTGTAGCTTAGTCTCTCGTAGTGCTTTACAACTTAGTCTCTTGTATTGCTTTGCATCTTTTTCTCTCGTATTGCTTTGCAACTTAGTCCCTCATAGTGCTTTGCTGCATAGTCTATCATAGTGCTTTGTTGCTTAGTCTCTCATAGTGCTTTGCTGCTTAGTCTCTCATAGTGCTTTGTTGCTCAGTCTCTCATAGTGCTTTACAGCTCATCTCGTAGTGCTTTGCAGCTTAGTGTCTCATATTGCTTTGCAGATTTTTCTGTCGTATTGCTTTGCAGCTTAGTCTCTCATAGTGCTTTGCTGCATAGTCTATCATAGTGCTTTGCCGCTTAGTCTCTCATAGTGCCTTGGTGCTTAGTCTCTCATAGCGCGTTGTTGCTCAATCTCTCATAGTGCTTTGCAACTCATCTCGTAGTGCTTAGCAACTTAGTCTCTCGTACTGCTTTGCAGCTTAGTCTCTCGTAGTGCTTTGCAACTTAGTCATTTGTATTGCTTTGCGGCTTAGTCTCTCGTATTGCTTTGCAGCTTAGTTTGCAGCTTAGTCTGTTGTATTTCTTTGTTGCTTAGTCTCTCATAGTGCTTTACAGCTCACCTCGCAGTGCTTTGCAACTTAGTCTCTCGTACTGCTTTGCAGCTTAGTCTCTCGTACTGCTTTGCAACTTAGTCATTTTTATTGTTTTGCAGCTTAGTCTCTTGTATTGCTTTGCAGCTTAGTTTGCAGCTTAGTTTGTTGTATTCCTTTGTTGCTTAGTCTCTCATAGTGCTTGGCTGTTTAGTCTCTCATAGTGATTTTTTGCTTAGTCTCTCATCGTCCTTTGAAGCTCAGAGTAGCTTTATTGCTTAGTCTCTCATAGTGCTTTGCAGCTTAGCCTCTCGTATTGCTTTGCAGCTTAGTCTCTCATAGTGCTTTGCAGCTTTTTCTATCGTATTTCTTTGCAGCTTAGTCTCTCATAGTGCTTTGCTACTTAGTCTATCATAGTGCTTTGCTGCTTAGTCTCTCATAGTGCTTTGTTGTTCAATCTCTCATAGTGCTTTGCAGCTCATCTCATAGTGCTTTGAAACTTAGTCTATCGTACTGCTTTGCAGCTTAGTCTCTTGTAGTGCTTTGCAACTTAGTCTCTTGTATTGCTTTGTAGCTTAGTCTCTCGTAGTGCTTTATGTAACAATACAAATTAAAACTAAGATTAATGTCTTAATGAAAAACAAATACTTACAAATGAGCTCACCTATATTACCTGTGATTGAAGTCTGCCAAATGATCACAAGATTTTGGGGACGACTCTCCTCCCAACCGTAGGCTCAATTGTGCAGGACTCTGCTACAACTGGCCAACCCCGAGCCCTCAATCAATGTACTACTGCTAGTGCTCCTAAGTCTTAGTATACCATTCTCCCAAGAGAATGAAAGATAGAATCTCGGAATGATAAAATGCAAGAATGCCTCTCATCTTCCTCACCATCTATTAAATAGAGCAACATTGGAAGGGGGACCACATGCACACACTCCATGTGTTTACATGCAACTTTGATTTTTAGCTTTCTTGTTTTATTTCCTTCCTTTTGATAGCTTTATTGATTTTTTTATTGTTTTCTTTGTTTTATTTCTATTTATTATTATTCAAAGCTTTAGTAAAGTTATTACTATTTTTATTTTTATTTTTATTATTTTTATTTATTTTCTTGTATATTTTTAAATATCATTTATTATTTAACATTTATTGATTTATTTTATTTTTATTATTAATATGAAGTGTTTATTTATTTATTATTTATATTTATTTATTATTTATTTTGTATTATTATTATTATTTATTATTTATTAGTTTTATTATTTATTTTTAAGGAGGGATATTACATACTCTCCCACTTTAAGGAACTTCGTCCCAAAGTTATGTTGAATTATGTATTATTGATTATTGATTATTTATTATTTTTATTATTTACTTCATGTTGCCAACAACCTCTGCTGAACTAGTATAACCAGCAAGCATCGGAAGTCCCCAACACCCCGGGAAATCTCAAGGAACCTCTGTCCTTTTTCCCACTTTCGGCACCAGGCTAAGCCTGACCCGGTCTGTATCCTAGTCCAAGGCTGGCCCCAAGGCTCGCGCCTGACTCAGACCTCATCTGCCCCAAGGTAGGCATCCGGTCCGGTACTCAATGACCCCGGGCATCTCGCAAGCTGGCCCACTCCCTCCACAACTACTAAGGCGCACAGCCACAGGCATCGAAGTCCTTTAAATCCCTTCCAGACTTTGGCATCCCAATAACAGGCACCTAGCCTGGAACATCAGGCACCAAGCCTGGAATCATCAGGCACTTGGCCTTCTCAAGATGGTCCCATAGCTCTTCAAGAGCTATACACAAGACAAAGGAACCACTGGCATATGTAGTGTTGATTGAGTTTTGTCCCCAACCCATATGGTGTTACTTATTCTCCTTCGTGCGTATGGGCTCGCACGAAATCATCAAATAAACCGGCCCTCTCGGCCCATTTGTGGAGTCCTGTGAATCATCACATCTCCACATGCATCTAATGCATTAACCATACCATCATATAGCTTGATGATGTTCAATATACAAATAATATGAGTAGTAAATGAGCAGATACATGTAATTGAATGGCAATTGCAATGCAAAATTAAATTTATTAGAAGATCATTTTGAGAGAGCTGTTTTGCAATAATGGACGAGAGAAATGCCAAGCAACTGCTATTGGTAAAGACAGTAATCAAACAAATAATTAGTGAATAATATGATCAGCATTCACAGAATGTTATTTATGTGTTTTTAAATTAGACTAAACCATAGATGCAGGTGAAAAATGATCACTAACATACTTTTCTAATGAATTAGTGAATCATAAAAGTATATCTTAATTATGTCATACCATATAATAAGATATTAATGTGAATTAAAAGAATCAAAGAATCCGCATGAGAAAGTAATGAGGAACTAATGAATGCACCAGACTTTAAGTTATACTGATTGCTGAAGCTTAATGTGAAGAATATATCTGTCCTTAGATACCAGATTGGATAGCTAATTAAGGAAAAATTGCAATGTGATGTGAGTCACTAGATGATCCAATCCCTCCACTAATTTATCTTTCAAATGATCATTGAATGCAAGATAAGGAGCACTAAAGGTCTAGATTCTATTAATCATGGAGATGTGGTTCAATATCCACCAAAGGTCGAAGAAGTGCTTCGAGTCTCGTGACTAAAGAATCTTTTCCTATTACAAGATTACCATCAATCCTATGGAAAGTAACACAAAAAAGATGACATTTTCCTTTTATTCAGTTACTATTTTCCTGTCATGGTTAAAAATAAGGAATACGACAGTAAAAAGTTGTATTGATGTTTAGTTCAGTAATATGATATATGGTGAAGTAATGATATATATGACATAAAATTATGAATCAAGCAAAAATATTCCACACCATAAAGAAGAGACACTGCCACCTGACCCAAAACCGGATCAGATGACGGGGAAGGCTATTCCTCCCCAACACAAAAGAATAATCATTTTATTAATTATATGGCCTGCTTGCAAGCGCACCTGCGAAGGCAACACCATTGCAAATCCTTTAACTTACAATACAATTAGGCGTAAAATTTCCTGCCTAAGATTTGTAAACTTGTCGAGAATCTGTAGAATTAACAGACAATGATATGAGTGTACCCCACTGATGTAAATGGATTATCAAAATGCTGAGCGGAATAAAATATAGATGTGGAGGTATTTGTTCAGGACGAGATGTTGGTTCATGAATACAGCGTAATTTACAAAGCTACAAATCAGAATGACTGAATGAACCACGGATGTGCTACTAAAGCTCTTCTCAGCCCAAATTTCTTTTTCCACCGCCTCATTGGGCTTTGCTCGAGCCATAACTCCAAATGATATACCGTCAAGACCTCATTGTCTGACATCAAGAAGCATCTTTATCCCAGTAAAACCAACTTCTTCAAAACCCACTATAAGAGAATCCATCAACACATTTGGACAGTGGAATTCCATCAGAAGAAAACTAAGCCATAGAATATATTCAAGAGACGATCTCAGTTATAACAATAGGAGGATAGCCACAAGATAAAATTTCCCTGAGATGAATGCTCTCCACAATAATGCACTAACTTAAAATTCAGAAAATAGATATCCACTTAAAACCTGAACCATAAGTCAAATGACAACTCGAGCGCTTATCCTTTCAACAATTAGCCAATGATTCTTTTATGCAATGTGACAAGAATACTCAATGCCCTTAACTTTTCAAAAGGTCAAAATCTAAACAAGTGATTTTCAAAATAAAGATGTTCAAACATACAAGCCAAGAACGTGTGGCATCATGAGATGTAGAAGTACCAGTTCCTCGGAGCTTTCTACAAAGTGTTATATTTGCGAGCCAACATCACTAACAACCTTATAAAGACCAAGTAAAGACTAGTATCGAAGAGAAATCTTGCTCCATTGCCACATCCACCTTTCTACTGCTACAAATGAGGTCTTCTCACGAGATCCATTATTCATCATATTTATTTACCATAATCTGCCTATTTATATTTCCTCCTTCTGAATTTAACAATTTGTAACACTGCATAGTACCATAAAACTCCTATTTGTATGATTTATGAGAAGGTTTGTTAAACAGTTTAATTCGAATTTCTCAAAAAAATCATCAATATACTAAGTTACCAAAAATGCTATTTATCTAAAAATTTGTGAGAGTAGATATTATTATTCCATCTCCAGGTTAAAGTGACTTTAGTTCAAGTCAAAAGCACACTTATAATTTAACGTATAATATGTGGCTCCAGCCTAAAAATCCAGTCTTTGATAAAAAGAAAACACAGCAAACCTAACATAAAATAAACCCACCTACTAGTTAGAATTTGTAATAGCACCTTAATTTTATTTACTTCCATTTTCCTTGCATCAAACATATTTGATGCCTTTTGACAACCTTGGGATAGCCTTTTTCCTTGATTGCATAATTCAGTATAACCATTTTTCTACCACTTGGAAACATTTATTTTAATTTTCTCAAGCTTTCGTCCTCCAACTATAGAATCAAGTACAAAATAACTTCATTGCCTTCCTGCTTCATAAACCTTTGAAACTTATAGCTTTATAACATCCATTGAATTATTTATTATATAGTACAGTCGGTGGCACCTAAACCTTTATATTAAAAGCTTCTTCTTTCAAAGTACAATATGTAAGCGATCTAAAAATCTTTGGAAACAAACTTTCCATAAACAATGAGAGCTGTTCAAAACTTCCAAACCAACCTCCTAACAGCAAATATAATTTGACCAAGATAGCATGTCCATGATATCCATGTTGCAAATATATCTTTGAGGAATATAACTAGGAATATATCACCAATGATTAGGAAATAACTTATCGGAAATATAGGAGAAAATATTGAAAACTTTTGGAAATTAATGGCAGAAACAAACATAGACCTGAAAGACTGAGGAAAAGCAGAAATATCTAGAGAAATCGAAGACATTTTCAACAAAACTTATGCCCAATTATAATAATCTACATCTTTACCAGTATGTGAAGAGTTATTAAGCACCAGGTAATCAAAACCAGGACATGAAGAGGCCTTCTCAATCTTTAGACTGCACCAAGCAGTAACACCAAAGATCTTCCAACTTTATATCTGGTTGCCATAATTGAGAGACAACATCACAGAAGGTATGTAATGGCTCTAACTTACTCAAGGGAACTCTATAAACTATCCCTAAAATAGAATGATAATCAATTCAAGTCAAGCATTTTCTTCAAATGAGAATTCATTAATGTCAACTTTAATCTTAGTGCAAAAACACAAACCTTAAGATGACATTTCTGGGCAGCGTATTTTGGTTAGGGTTTTCCAATATCAGGTTTTCCAAGGTATATTTTGTGTTCATTGTATGGATAATATATTCATTTTACTACCACAACTTCTCAGTTAGTTTTCATATCATATACAGTATACGTATAATATTACATTCATCATAGGTACTCATGAGTATATTACATTTGTCGTAAGTAATCATTTGTGCAGTAAAGTATAATGTCACTGTTTTTACAGTAGCATTTTTAAGATCTGCTGTGATGAACTGTCCAATGGACTATCCACAGCAATTTACAACAATGCAAAGATCAAACAGTAATGTATACATCTTACAGCACTACAATTTCAAATCTTTCATTTTCACCAAAACATAACACATTTAAGCGTTGGTTCTACCATTTAAGGTCTGACAACTAAGAGATTGAAAATATTAAACACGAAGGACGCAGATGAATATATTTCCAAACAGGTATATCCATTGCCCGATTTTGCAGCCTCATAAAACCATAGACGCAGATCCGCATAGACATATTTGCAGAGACGATATATTAAGACCTAGTACCTCATTTAAAACGATATATTAAGATCTAGTACCTCATTTAAAACCATAACTACTTCACACTTCTACCCCAAGTTTTTTTTGAGGACCTTGTGGGAAGCATATTATAGAGTCTGACGTATTGGATTCTCGACGATCACATTCTAACTGTCCTATTCAACTCAAGGCCTTGTAGTGTCATCGAATGCTAGGAAAGAAACTACACCAACAACACTGAGATAAATGGCTGAATAACAAGAATTGTTTTAACAGTGCCTTATTATAAACACCTACAACAGGAACCTGTGATATAATTTGCATCTATAACCCTGTTCTATAAAAAGATATGAAAACATTGTAACAGGAATAGGGTATAAAAATGCAAAGCTCACTCTCTCGCGGTATCCCGCTTAGAATGACAAATGCAGCAAGGAAAATTACCAACAAAATTAGGCTTGGAAATTTAATAATATAAATCCTAACAGTTTGTCACTGTAGTCCAATTAACGTATAGGTCTAAATGAATACAGAACACTAAAAAACAGAAAAATGGCATGCTCTGCCCACAGCAAAAGTCCAATTCTCTTCAAATTTTATCTAGTACTCTTCAGTCTTGAAAAATAAGATAGACAACTAAACCCCATCTTGAAAATCCCTCAATTATTGACACAAAGGTATATAGCTTATAAGCTAAAATCAATAGAGTTAACAGAATCAGCAAAGATAACAGAATCCTATCGGTTGGTTTTTGTTGTATGTATATTATTTTTACAGTTTAACGACGGATATACAAGAAAATAATAAAAAAAAAAAAAAGTATGTATAGGCTGCTTTTCACATTGTATAAGAAACTAATGAAAAAGGGCTGGAAAACTAGAACCCAAATCGTAAATACTATGTATCAACAAGGTAGTATCAGTAACATATTACACGTTGTAGACTGTGATTATGATACATCTATTATACAGTAAGACAATACACAACGCCTTCTAACACTTGCAAAACTATAGCATCCAAAAAACACACAATCATATGTCATCAAGTCATTTAAGTCATATTCAAAGAAACCGACCAGTGGCAAGTTAGCGACCATTCCAGTAACACCATTATGCAATATAAAGCACATATAAACATACTTCTATAGACATAACTAAAAACTATTTTATATGCAAATGGATAGGTATCTTTGTACACAATAATTACTAAAACTCAAAGTTTGAAGTAATTACTAAACAGTTGATACGTTGAATGGATTAATTGGTCAAGCCTTATCAATTTGCATGGTCGTTCATTAAATTCGCCAAACTTAGAATTGGATCTATGAAATCTAGAGAACAAGGTGACAAAAGGGTTTTTAGTAATATTCAAATCCAAAATTTCACAACAATTATGACTAACTATGGAAATCTACATACTCAAAAAACCTCACAACAGAGATGCAAATACTCTCGGCTAGTTCCCCAAACAGCTTGAAATTCGATTAAATTTTATTTAAAAATTAAGGGAAATTTGTTAATGCTTGAAGCTCAAGGCCCTCAATTTGATCAAATGTATCACACCCTAAAGGCCTTCAACCAGAGATGAAAACAGTCTTCTAGGCTCTCGGTTTGGAGGAGAAACAAGCCTCCAAGAGTGCTCTGGCAAAAGTAAACAAGGTTAGATCTATCAATTTTTTTTTTTTGCGAAGTTGAATCACAAATCATCATCAAAGTGACTTGAAACTTCTGAAAACAAATGAAATTTTAAGATCCCCTGAAGCTTGTGGCCTAACCCAAATTAATCACAAAGTTTTGGTCTGGATCTTTCTTAAAAATTTTGGGTAACTTCTTATGGTTTGTAGCTATGTTATCAGAAACAAGAAACAGAACAGGAAATGAAAAGGAAACAAGAAACAGAGCTAGTCAAGTTATTCTGTTACTGATGCCCACTCCTAAAAACACATCACATCTAACAGCTTTGAGGTGAAATTTAACACCTGTAATAAGAAGGCATCTATTCAATTTTCTTTGAGAGCAAATTAAATTTCTTATAATGGGATGAGACTAAGGCACGTCTATTTAATGGTTGTTACCAACTATTAGAAACTTTGCCTCGAGTGGAGACGAGCTAGAGACATATAAAAGTATGACTTTCCCTCTGATCAGAGCATACAGAGGAGGACTAGACAGATTTTACCATTCACAGGCCATCTGATAACTCAAATGGAATTTGCATACTTTATCTTGATAAATGACATTTTTACAACCTGTTCAGAAAAATATTTTATCTGTTCTGTCAAAATACGTGCTTCCTGACCCCATTTTCTGATATTGACAGGCAAAGTTTCACAAAAGGTAAGAACTTTACTAAATGTCAGTCTTACCGATGCAGGAAACCCCACTTTTCTGACCACTATAAGAGGAAAAGGAAATGCAATGTGAACATAATTAATGCCCTGCCCTAAGGCGTTCAAATATCACTTGGTGTTGGAATCTGAATTTTATATATTATATCGAAACTGTCTATTTAGCACATTCTCGCTCATTTCCAACACTATTGCTATTGCTTTCGTATTATCTCTAAAAATTAGGTACAGAAAATCTACTTTCCGATTGTAGGCAGAAAACCAACTCCATTGAAAATGCCCTTTAAATCATTAAATCCGATGTTATTCTCATAATGGAATGATAATTCATAGATTACCCGCTGTTGGAATATGATTTCTAAATAATATAGAGGAACTATAAATTTAGCAGAGTCTACCTCTTTTCCAAAACTGTTCTTTCATGTTATTCTCTAAAATTTAGTACATAAAAAGATAATTTCCCATTTGTGCTCAGCAATTTTTGAGTGTAAGACGATATTCCTTTCAGCACATGATCACTGTGGATTTTCATACACAGAAAAGAGTGTTTTTTTTTTTTTTTTTATTTCCAGCTTCCCTATTTCACTCGAAATATCAATGACCAAACACTTTCACAACAGCTGTCATGCAAAAATGAAAAATATCACATAGGAATTTTGTCAAATGGTTTGCATTTAAACTCAAAAACAACTTCAGATTCACTAAATTACAAGCCAACATTCAAAGTATTAGTCTTGTGGTGATAAATCATGATTTCCAGGTATTAAGAAAATTCCCTAGCTGCTAGCTGTGAGACTATGATCATCATTCAAGAAATAAAACCTAAGGCTGCTATGCATATACAAGGAAATCTATTCATGAATTTCTTCGAACAGTTAGCATGCAACCCTAAACAAACTCAGAATTGGAAAGGCAGTAATCTAAAGATGTAGAGCATATATCTCACATTAATATATCTTAGTTTCCAGATATGTAAGTTAGAAATATATAACAATATTTGTAACCCAATCTAACTACAACATCTCGGAAGATGGATGTTCGTTTCAGGTTGTGACATTAAGCTGCTAGCTTGAAGTTCAATTCAAATTAACATCCGCAATAATAGAAACAAAGACTATACCAATGATCTTGAACAAGAAATAGATGCCCCTGCAAGAGAAATATCTTATACGTAACAAATAATATAAAGACAGGAAAATTCAATCTCAGAAAATGAACTGTGCGAAAATGTCTATCATCCAAAACAACCCTAATGCAAGGCGACCATATAATAAGATGGCAACATATGAAACCTTATGACGTGTAAAACAGCTCTATACAGCCTACAACTTACAGATTGCAAGTGTTTCCCTAAGGTATTGAAAGAAAAAGGGAAATTTAATAAACCCTGGAGGGAAATAGTGAGACTCTATGCACCCTCCGTTTGGATTCAACCAGGGAGATACGAAATGGAAGCATTTTGAAGTTGTAGGTATGTCAACTGAGTCAGGTATTAGAAACTTCAACTGCTACTCTGTATGAAGTAATTGGCAAGGGTTTGAAGGCGCTCAAAGGTTTAGGGTTTTTAAGCAAGGGAAGGTATGGGGACATCAATTGGGACGTCGTATCCACGACTGCTCACAATTGGTACCCTGCAACAGAAGGCGAAGCCTTCCTTTGCCATTTTCAAGGTAAGTTTCAGCCTTGAGAAGTTTGCATTTGTCGCTGCTTATATTTATATCAACCATCTGTTATATCAGTGCACAGCAAAGTTAGTAATGATAAAGTGCAGTTTCATCCAAAAATTCAACAACGACCAAATCCCATCATGCAATTAACAGAGTACCCAACACCATGTATCTAGTCTAATGATTGCCGAGTATAACAGCTATAATAATTACGCTAAACAAAATTTTAGAAACACTTAATGCTAAACATGGTGAAAATAAAGAGAATGGCCCCCCATGCTTCTCAAAATTTTAGAAACACTTAATGCTAAACATGGTGAAAATAAAGAGAATGACCCCCCTTCTTATTTTACTGTAGAAACTGACTTGTATATACGAAAACCAAATCAATTTACAGAAGACGAGAAATGCAAATGTAGAAATACTCGTAGTTGCCTCAACAGGAACTCTTGACCATCGTACGTTAAGCCAAGGCTGGACCGGAGAGATCATGAAATAGTTCGTACAGTGGGATTTCTGACTTCCCACTAGATCAAATAGTGTTAGTAACTACTTAAAGGACAAATTCGTAGAAACTTTATGGAACTTGCCCAATGGCAAACGTTCCTTAACAAAGAAAAGGGGCAAATTGACTTAAATTTGGCACCATCACTGTACCTTGACAGAGGAACCGAGTAAAGTGGAAATTGAACGACAACAAAAATTAGCCAACAACTGTTAGCAACTTACCAAAGTAAAAACGCTTTTCTTCAAATATTAAACACATTCAAGGGATTTTGAGAAAAATTATTATGAAAACCCTGGCATAACTTCAATACAAAGGGAAACTTCTACTGCCCTACAAATATACACAGAGTTAAATAAGAATGAAAATCAGTTAGTTTATATAACACCATCGTAAACCTGGAATGGAAAAAGTGTAATTGATTGAAAATGAAAAGAAAGGGTTTAAATTTAACTACCTCCGCAGAAGTTACTATAAACTCAAAAATTTCTACATAAAAATGCCCAAAGGCCCTAGGTAACCTGCTCTGATACCATATGTAACAGCCCAAATCAACATCTAATTAACTTATTAACACTAAATTTAAACAATGAAGAGTGATTACCTGAGCTTACCTGCATGAAGTAGGCCTACCGCAACATGGTTTTGGGGACGACTCTCCTCCCAACCTTAGGCTCAATTGCGCAAGATACTGCCACAACTGGCCACCCCCGAGCCCTCAATCAACGACTACTGCCAGTATTCCTAAGTCTCAACACTCTCCCAAGAGAATGCAGACAGAACATCAGAATGATGGAACAAGACCCCTTCCATCCTCCTTATCATTCCTTAAATAGAAAAAATCATTGGATGGGAAACCACATGCACACCTCCATGTGTCTGCATGCCACATGCCCACCCTCCATGTGTCGGCATGCTAATTTTTTTATAATTTTCTTATTTTATTTATTTTTATTATTATTTGTTATTTTGGTTTTTACTATTTTTTATTTTTA